>BSBM01000792.1:11757500-12007500 GCA_027924585.1 Larix kaempferi
TATAATGAAAAACATATACATTTTGCAATTTTTTCTATAAAATAAGACATTTTAATGGACAAAATAAGACACTTTTATTGACAAAATTGTTAAAAATTCCAGAAAATATAGACATTTAAAACCATTTTCAATCAATTTTCAGATATGTTTTGTATAAAAATGATACTATTTCATATTATTTTCCGAAAAGTGTTGATTCACATAAATTCAAGAAAAATTATACAAATTATTTGTAAAAAAATATTTCAAGCATTATATATAGAAATTTTATTTCTAAAATTAAGTCTGAAAGTCAAAACATTACTAATATATCTTATCAAAATATTGTCAAACTTAGCATTTTTTTCAAAACATGAAACTAATCAACAATATCATGCAGGCCAAATTCATGTCCTCTTCTACTGCATGTTTCCCCCCTCTAACATTATAATAAAATAAATTAAAAAACTAATTAAACTAACCCCTAACAACATTATAATAAAAAATTCCTAACAACATTATAATAAAAAATTTAAAGAAAAATTAAAAACAAATCAAACTAACCCCTAACAACATTATAATAAAAAATTTAAAAAAGAATTAAAAACAACTTAAACTAACCTAACAACATTATAAACTAACATTTCAAAAAAAATAAAAAATAAATAAACTAACATTAAAACTAATAGATTTAAACTAATGTTCTTATAATTAAAAATTAAAAATAAAAATAAAAACCCAATAAACTAACCTAACATTATAATTAAAAAATAAAACTTATTAACTATATACTAACATTACACAAAATTTAAAAAAACTTAACAACAAAATAAAAAAAAACATTATAAAAAATTAAAAATTAAAAAAAACAAACTATACAAAATTTTAAAATAAATTAAAAACAAAAATAAAAACAGACTAAAACTAACATTATAAAAAATTTAAAAAAAAAAAAACTATATATAATAACAAATCAAACTATATAACATTTAAAATTAAAAAAAAAAAAAATTAAAAACAATAAAAAAATCAAAATATAAAACATTAAAACAAAATTTTAAAAACAATTAAAAAACCAAAATATACAAAATCTAAAAAAAAATTAAAAACAAAATAATTAAAAAAAAAATTATTCTATACAAAAAAATTAAAAAATAAAATAAAATTAAACACAATTTAAAAAAAAAAACTAAACCATGCAATGGTCGGGGAGGTGGGTTGCAGCGAGTGACGGGGGAGGTGGACGACGACGGTGGCAGGGGAAGGGGAGGGCGGTGGAGGGGGAAGGGGAGGAGGTGGCGGAGCTAGGCGGGGGAAGAGAGTAGGAGGTGGAAGGGAGGGGCGGGCATCGAGCCGCTCGCTTGGGCGCCAAAGGGAGGCCCCCGTCGATGCTCGGCATCGACGGGGGCCGCCCCCGTTGATGTCCGGCATCGACAGGGGCCGTGAGGGCCTCCCTTTGGCGCTCAAGCGAGCGACCTCCCTCGCTTGGGAACCAAAGGGCAGCCCTCACGGCCCCCGTCGATGCCCGGCATCGAGGTCGATACCGGGCATCAACGGGGGCAGCCCTCGTCGATGTCGGGCATCAACGGGGGCTGCCCTTTGGCGCCCAAGCGAGGGAGGTCGCTCGCTTGGGTGCCAAACGACGGCCCTCACGGCCCCCATCGATGCCCGACATTGATGCCGATGCCGGGCATCAACGGGGGCAACCCCCGTCGATGCCCAGCATCGACGTGGATTCCCGGCATCGACGTGGATGGCGGGCATCGACGTCGATGCCCGGCATCGACGTGGATGGCGGGCATCGACGTCGATGCCCGGCATCGACGTGGATGGCGGGCATCGACGTCGATGCCCGGCATCGACGTGGATACTGGGCATCGACGTGGATACCGGGCATCCACGTCGATGCCCGGCATCAACGTCGATGCCGGGCATCAACGTCGATGCCCGGCATCAACGTCATCAACATTGATGCCGGCATCAACATTGATTCCGGGCATCCACGTTGATGCCGGCATCAACGTTGATTCCGGGCATCAACGTCGATGCCCGGCATCAAGGTCGATGCCGAGCATCGACGTTGATGACGTTGATGCTAGGCATCGACGTCGATGCCCAGCATCAACGTCATCAATGTCGATGCCCAACATCAACGTCATCAACGTTGATGCCAGAATCAACGTCGATGCCAGGCATCAACGTCGATGCCCGGCATCAATGTCATCAACGTTGATGCAGGGCATCGACGTTGATGCCGGGCATCGACGTTGATGCCCGGCATCAACGTTGATGCCGACATCAACGTCGATGCCGGGCATCAACGTCGATGCCGGTTGATGCCCGACATCAACGTTGATACCGGCATCAACGTTGATGCCGGGCATCAACGTTGATGCCGGGCATCAACGTTGATGCCCGACATCAACGTCATCAACGTTGATGCCCGGCATCGACGTTGATGCCGGGCATCAACGCTGATGCCTGGCATCAACGTCGATGCCGGGCATCAACGTTGATGACGTTGATGTCGGGCATCAACGTTGATGCCGGGCATCAACGTTGATGCTCGGCATCAACGTTATCGACGTTAATGCCGGGCATCGACGCATCGACGTTGATGCTGGCATCAACATTGATGCGGGGCATCAACGTCGATGCCGGGCATCAACGTCGATGCCGAGCATCAACGTTGATGACGTTGATGATGGGCATCAACGTCGATGCCCGGCATCAACGTCGATGCCCGGCATCAACGTCGATGCCCAGCATAAATGTTGATGCCCGGCATCAACGTCATCAACGTTGATGACGAGCATCAACATCGATGCCCAGCATCAACGTCGATGCCCGGCATCAACGTCGATGCCCGGCATCAACGTCGATGCCCGGCATCAACGTCATCAACGTCGATGCCAGCATCAATGTTGATTCCGGGCATCAACGTCGATGCTCGGGCATCAACGTTGATGACGTTGATGCCCGGCATCAACGTCATCAACGTTGATGCCCGGCATCGACATTGATGCCGGGCATCGACGTTGATGCTGGCATCAACGTCGATGCCGGGCATCAATGTCGATGCCGGTTGATGCCCGGCATCGACGTCGATGCCAGGCATCAATGTCGATGCCCGGCATCAACGTTGATGCCGGCATCGACGTGGATGCCGGCATCGACGTCGATGCCGGCATCCACGTCGATGCCGGCATCCACGTTGATGCCGGCATCCACGTCGATGCCCGGCATCCACGTCGATGCCCGGCATCCACGTCGATGCCCGGCATCAACGTCGATGCCAAGCATCAACGTTGATGACGTTGATGACGGGCATCAACGTCATCAATGTTGATGACGTTGATGACGGGCATCAACGTCATCAATGTTGATGTCGGGCATCAACGTCGATGCCCATAATCAACGTCGATGCCGGGCATCCACATCGATGCCCGACATCAACGTCGATGCTGGGCATCCACGTCGATGCCGGGCATCCACGTCGATGCCTGGAATCCACGTCGATGCCGTCGATGCCCGGCATCGACGTCGATGCTGGGCATCAACAAAGGCCGTGGGGGCCGCCCTTTGGCACCCAAGCGAGGGAGGTCGCTTGCTTGGGCACCAAAGGGCGGCCCTGACGGCCCCCATCGATGCCCGGCATCGACGTCGATGTCGGGCATCGACAGGGGCCGTGAGGGCTTCCCTTTGGCGCCCAAGCGAGAGGTGCCGTCCCCCTCCTTCCTCCTCCCCACTCCCCTCCACTTCCCCCTCCCCCCGCGCCCGCACCCTCCCTTCCACCCCCTCCCCCGCCGCCCTCCCTTCCACCGCCGCCACCCACAACCTCCTCCTCCTCCTGCTCCTTTATACCTCTGTCGCCCTCCCCTTCCCCCTCCTCGCTCCTCCCCCGCCGCCCTCCCTTCCACCGCCACTGCCCACCTCCCCGCCATTGCATTGTTTCAATTTTTTTAAAATTTTGTTTATTTTGTTTTTAATTTTGTATAGTTTATGTTTTTTTAATTTTGTTTAATTTTTTGTTTAAAGTTTGTTTGATTTTTTTGAAATTTTGTTTAAAGTTTGTTTAATTTTGTATAGTTTAATTTTTTTTTTAATTATTTTGTTTTTTAATTTATTTTAAAATTTTGTATAGTTTGATTTTTTTATTGTTTTTAAATTTTTGTTTTAATTGTTTTTAAGTTTTTGTATAGTTTTTTTTAAAAATTTTATAATGTTAGTTTGGTTAGTATATAGATACTTAGTTTTTTTTTAATGTATTTTTAAATTTTTAATTATAATGTTATCTTAGTTTAGTTTGTTTTTAATTTTTTTTAAATTTTTAATTATAACATTAGTTAAAATTTGTTAGTTTAATTTGTTTTTAATTTCTTTTTTAAAACCCAAAGCTAATATTTGTGGAATAGGGAGCATTCGTGCAAGATGGGAGTGTGTTAAACCAAGCCGTAGATCCCGAAGGAATATGACATCTGAAATGATGGGTATAGATGTAGACTCAGATTGTGCGCCCATTGATAATAGAGAAGAGTATGGGTCATCTACATCTTCATCAAGTCCTTCATCTGCAGAAAATATAGATTCTGATGGGGTGTCAGAATCCATGGATGAATTTGAAGAAGCAGTGTAAAGCCTTTTTATTAGTATGATTTTTGTAATTGAAACTCTAGAGGAGTTTTTGATGATGGGGTGTTAGAATCCATGGATGAATTTGAAGAAGCAGTTTAGATGCTTTTTACTAGTATGATTTTTGTAATTGAAACTCTAGAGGAGTTTTTGAATATTTATATGAGCCATTTGTTTTTGTATGGTCTAATATATTATCTCATTATGAATCGCATCATAATTCCTTTTTTTTTATATGGTTATAATGGTGAAATTATTAGAGAAATTTGTTTTTTTGTTTAATATGCAATTTTCCTGAAAGTTGTAATTTATCTCTTCAAGAATTTTTTTTTTTTCCAATTTAAGGTTGATTTTAAAGTTTTGTTAAACAACAATATGGGATGTTTAGGCCATGGCTCTATTTTTTACCCTAAAAAAAATACGTGTATACTAGTATCAGCACTTTTCTATTTGCGGGGTGTTTTTGGTGTTTTTTTTGCAAAAATCATCGCTTTTATGGGTAGAGTTCTCGTTCATAGTATATAGTTCTCGTTTCATAGTATAAGTGGTTAGATGATGAAGATGACGATGATGATGATGATGAGATTAACTTTGGTACTAGGAAGTTATGTTAGTCTTGTTTGAAGAATTGAGAAACTATGTTTTATGAAAGTTGATCTCCTATCATAAATCTTTCTTCGGAAGCGATGAGGTAAAGTAATGTGAAAGGGAAATGCAAAGTTTCGTCATCTATGGTCTAGATAACTAATTTAACACTAGTGTACCACTTAATGTTCTTCTATTAATGACTTCCTTTCTATAGTTCTAAATGCATGCTTGGTTTTATTATATCTTAAACTCGGGCCTGATGGACTTTTATGAGGAGAGTATGAATGTCTTTGGTTGGTAGACCTGCTACTAGCGGGGCTGTGGATAGGTAAGTGATGGATCTTTGGACAATCTTAGGCTTACTTAGAAAATCTTTGCTAAAGCATTTCTTGGATTTATGTTTTTGTAGGTGTAAAAACAAAAAGGGAACTCATCCATGAACTACCTAGATTTATTACCTAACAAGTCCTTGTCCTAAGAAGAGAAAGGACATGGGGACTATCTCATTGGAAAATTAGCCATGACATAAACAAACTGGGGTTTATAACATTACTACCCTAACTATTTTGTATGGGTAAATTTATTCAGCACTAGTGGGTGTTAGCTATAGCTTTAAATGCTACATAAGTAACTTCACGTGGATCAAAATGCCAGCTGGAGGAAGGGTTTAAGTGTTGTTCTTTGGTGATAGCTTTTGTCATTTCATGTTTTGGTTTCGGGGAGGCTATGTGATACATTTAGTTTTGGATACGCCCTGACCTGAGCTACGCTCATGGTCAATACAGACGCAGCTATGGTGGTGAGGAGATGGAGAATTCTACATTTATTTGATAGGTAACTCCTATCATATCTTAAGAAATTTCTCCATAACTCAACCTATAAGTATTTATTTTTGCCTCTGGTTTAACTCGTGGCTCTTTATGTTTTCGCTGACAGGTTTTAAGTTATGGTACTTACTACGGTGGATGCTAACAGTGGTAGAGAACTTGGGGTTTAGCATGAGTCTGGTAAGCCCAGTCCTTCCAATGTTCATTCCTTTCTGTCTCTACTACGGTTGCAAGCTCTATGGTTTTTTAGCTTTTAAATATAACTTGGTGTGCCCTTTGGCTTACCATAAGTAGTTTCAAAGTTTAAGTGGGTCATTTTTGGCCTGGACATCTATTGAGATGGAAATGTTTATGAGGAAGTCGACATAGGCTGTTTGGGAGTTTGAACCTGTCGGCAATGTTTATTTTGATGAGATGACTCTTTGAAGGTTTCAAATTTACTCTTGTAGAAGAAATTATGGCTTTGTAAAACTCTTTAAAGCTTTAATGTATGTACCTACAATGTTTGTGCTTTGGGGTTTTGAATAAAGGTGTCTGGAAATTTACTTTCATTTTTCACTAAGAATGCTATGTCCAAATTTTTCCTAACCAATGTCTTTTGTTTGTTTTTAAGTACCTCTGTAAGTTTATCTATGGATTTAGAGGTAGGGTCTATGTGGAAGAAAACATCGTGCCACAGGTAGAGAGATAAACCTAGAACGTTTTCTTTTGATGATCTCAAATGGTTAATGGCTCTGCATTTTAGATTTGGCATGCAGGAACTTATGTTTCTAAATGTATGCCCACATTTGTTGAGAGCGTAGCTCTGCTTGCACAAATTGGTGGTCTGTGGATGGCTTTGGTCTAAAATTAAGGGTTTTAAACTTCTGTGGATTTTGTGGGTTGTTTTTATTTAAATGGATGAATGTTTCAATAAAAAGATGCAGCCAGAAACGTTTTAGATTCTAAATTGTAATGCATGGTTTCGCTTAGATGTGGGATCGATTTATGTCAGGTAGAAAAGGAATAATGAGATCCCAAAACATTTGAGGATTTTTGTTTGATTAATTTGTTGACCTGGGGATTATATGCACATTAAATATTCTTATACTGGGGTTTGAAAAACTCAGTGATCCAAATGTTTAAGTTGGTGGATATATGGGAAAACTGGGCATGCGTTGGTTTTGTTTTGTTTCTTGAAATTAATAAGGAATAGAGAACTGGAATTGACTATGAATATTTTTATGGGTCCTGTTTTGTGAATCTGAAAATTAGCTTTATACATCTTAATAGCATTCCTGTTGAGAAGAATTAAATACTGAAATCTCTAAAGGGAAATCATATTTTACAATTTGTTTGTCTTGGAAAAGATGTCTACAGTGGTTGTTTTTATACTGTAAGTTTAAACATATTAATGATCTATGAATATGTTATGTTTAAAGGATAGAATCGAAGCTTTGACCTGAGTTTACTTCCATTGAAAGAAATTAAGTTTGGTCTACACTGGTATTGTGGATATTTTACTTTGGAACATAGAAAATATTAAGACCTAGATTTCACATAATTCAATAATTTAAATGTACAGTAAGAGGGTTTGGAAAGACAATGCGAAGTCATTCTGTAAAGTTTTAACAGTTCAGGCGTCAATCATTATAAAATTCTAGGTTCAAATGCTATTATTTAGATAAGTGTCTAGCACAGGCTAGCTAGGTTAGCCCTGCTAGACCCTTGAAACATTTAGGGTAGAATTATAAATCTAACAGAGATACTAATTAAAATTCTGCTCCTAGAATGTAACCCTGAGAGCCCATGCCAATTAGCCCTTGTTCCATGAAAGAAAATAAATAAAATTATAAATTACAGGGATATAATTGCTGCATAATAAATCCTATGTTAAATTCCTAAATCTGATTGAACTGTATAGAAATGTGTAGTTCATACCTGGTTCTTGGAAGCTTGATCTTCTTTTGCAAAACCTGCACACTCAAACACTAGTTAATGGAAAAATGTATGGACCTATCTGACCTGTAGGATGATCTTTAACTGGATAAATTTGGGACTACCATGTTCCTCCCAACCATGAACCTTAAACCATTCCTAGTTCTAACTGGATCCCCCCGAGCTGGTTCCAACATGCAATAAGAGAAGTAGAGGCCCTAGGGTAAGCTGCTGATCAGAACTGGAAAATGTAGTAGGTTGTTTTAGGTCTACAGAATAATTATCTTCTATTACCCTAAGAGAATGATAATAGAACAAGATTCCCATCTCTTGGGATCTTCCCTTCTTTATATAGGTGAGTTGGTTTGGAATATAGTTGTTTGTATAATAATATTTAATTTAATT
Source organism: Larix kaempferi (assembly GCA_027924585.1). Taxonomy (NCBI): domain Eukaryota; kingdom Viridiplantae; phylum Streptophyta; class Pinopsida; order Pinales; family Pinaceae; genus Larix; species Larix kaempferi. Next base: position 11,765,849 of record BSBM01000792.1, read on the forward strand.
TGAATTATAATATCTTTAAATGATATTTTACTAATTATTTACTCCTAGTTTATATAGGACCTTTATTTTGTTATAATTAGATGTAACTTAAGTTAACTCATAATAATAATAATAATAATAATAATAATAGAAATAACCCTTATGAGGATTATCCTATGCATAACCTTTATGCATTTTATTTATATAAGTAATCTTTATTTTAAGAAGATAATAACAATATTATTATTAATAATATTAATAATAATAACAACTTGAGAACTATCTTAGGCATAACCTTTATGTATGTTTATCCACATAAGAAATAATTAAATCTAATTATTCAATAGTTTAGTTATGGTAACTTCTTTGATTTAATTATGCACATACCATAATACTTCTTTTGAATATTAATTACAAGGCCCAACTCTTTGGATAGGGTCTTGGTAAGCTTGGATAGTTGGCTAGGTTAGGTACCTTTAGGTCTCTCTCTTGCATGTCGGATTCCCTCGTTTTAACATGGTAGTTCCCGCAGTTCTTGATGATAGATAGAAAATGATTCATTTAACAAATTTAAATAACTATGATGAATAGAAGTGTTATTCAGAGTCTTCTTGACTCAACACTTTTATGATCAAGTAACCCCGAGTGCTCTTCAGAACTTTAACTCAACACTCTCACATGGGCGTTACACTAGTGCAATTCCAGAGCATCCCGCTCAACACTAATACTAGAATGTGGTTGTGAAGCACATCTAGAATGTACAAATGGCCTCGAATCCGATATTCATTATCAAGCTTGGAGTGCTCCAGGGCTTATTCCCAACACTCTACGTACTTCGGGGCTTATGCCCAGTACATAATAAAATCCTCTAGGTACATTGGGGCTTTATGCCTAGTACGTAGGTCATCCGTGTGTTCCTCAGTCCATGCTCAACACACTATATAAATCAATCATGTGAATCATAACTCTGCACAATATGTAACAAAAGGGTCATCTCAATATATTAGGGTTTGTACCCAATTCACATAACAAAACATAAATCAATCCATTAGGGATTTCTTTCCCAATATATAACAATAATGCATCAGTCAGGGTCCATGCCCAATATGTAAATCTATAAAAGAAATGAATCATGTGCACTAGGGCAGTAGGCCCAATAATCAAAATAAATCATATGTGTTGGGGCTTGTAGCCCGGTATATAATATCAGAAATAGTTAGCCAAAATTTGGGATATTACAAATGATGATGATGATGATGATGAAGATGATGGTGATGAAGATGATGAAGATGATGATGATGACAATGATGGATATATTGATGAGGAAGAGGGAGATAACTATGATGATGATGATGGCGATGATGATGATGAAGATGATGATGATGAAGATGATGATGATGACGATGATGGTGGTGATGATGAAGATGATGATGATGATGATGGTGATTACGACGACGACGATGATGATGATGATGGCGATGATGAATATGTTGATGTTGATGATGATGATGATGATGATGATGATGAAGATGACGATGATGATGATGATGATGATGATGATGATGATGATGATGATGATGATGGTGATGACGATGATTATGATGACGATGTTGAAGATGATGATGTTGAAGATGATGATGAGGAAGAGGGTGATGGAATTGATGATGAGGATCATGATGAAGATGTTGATGATTATGAAGATAATGAAGATGATGATGATGATGAAGATGATGATGATGAATATGGTGATGACGATGACGATGATGATGGTTTAAACATAACTAAATAATTTAACCATAATACATTAAGAAAAAATGTGTTCTCACATACCTCCTAGATTCCAACATTGCTACAATGTTATTGGGATTCTTCTTCATCTGACTCAACATCTGTATCTTCATCTGGTTCAGAATCATTATCGTTGAAAATATCGCTCATATAAACATCAACATCAACATCATTTTTGGTTATATATTCATCATCAATATCATCAATGTCAATGTCATTTTCTACCACATCATTTGGATGATCAAATTATTGATCGGATTCTTCATCTGACACATCTACGTTGGTGACCAACTACTCCTGATCTGCATCACCTTATTCTTCAACATTGTCTTCTTCCTCTACATTATACTTGATTGGTGTTCCTCTTGGATTGTATCTAACAATGTATGAACAACCTGCTTTACCACCCTCTCACATTTACTTGGAAGAACATAAGGCTTTGTACCCGGTTCAAGTGCCCTTGTATTAACCATGGTAAATCCATTGGAATGCTCAATAATAGTTCTTTTGGGATTATGTTCATTCATTTGTAGCCTATACCATTTGAACTCAAACAGAACTATTTTAAAGGAATTAAATTCATACTCAAGTATATCTTCCAAATAACCATAGTACCTATTTTCAGATACTTCTCGATGCCTGTCACTTCTAGAGGAAACATTAGTGACTTGAAAAACTGGATTTATCCCACAATCAAATGTTTTCTTCTTTCCATCCAACTTTTTGATGCGAAATTTACAACCATTGCACCACATAGCATTGTGATGTATCAGCTGTATCATGCCCGACTCGGTAAATAAATATATAAGAAGAAATAAACGAAAGAAATATTTTGATACAGTGGGAAACAACGAAAAAAATGAGCAGGCTAAATATACTTGCCTTTTTATCTTTTAAACCGCATGCTAAATCAATTTTCCTTTGCATAAGTTCTCTGGGATATTCTTCTCAATAATGATGCACTGTTTTGATCATTTTACTAACCCCTTCCCATGATAAGGTACCATAGTATTCTGTACATCGTTGAATCCATTCCTCCATCTAATCAAGATTGTTTGCAATGCATAAATGTATTGCATCCCACATGCAACCAACTATATGAAAAAATAACAATTAAGAATTGTAAATTTGCTATCATTAAAGGCGATTAAGTTTACCTTAAAATGAAGATGGAATAATAAAAATTACATAAATTGAAAAATTAATTGTATAATAAATTAAATGTACACCATTCAATTACCTTTCACTTTCCTCATTCTACCTTTCCCCAACAGGACCTCCCCTTCAAATTTGTTGATGGAGTCGACATGCCAAAAGCGAGGTAGATTGATATTTTTTGCTAAATTTGGAAGATACTGACTAATGTACACCATGGATTGATATAGCATATAGACCTACACCATAGAACCCTCAGGATGTTCTCTTTGTCTAACAAAATACTTCAATGAATTCAAATGCCTTTCCACCATCCACATTGACCTTGATTTTATAGGTCCACACAATTCAATCACCTCAACTTGGTGTATGAGATAGTGTTCTTGTGCATTGAAAAATGTTGGAGGTAAATACTTTTCATTTCACACATTAGATGAGGAATTTCTCTCTTCCAATACCTAATATATTTTTTATGGATTTCTTTAGATGAAAGCCACCTACAAAAGATGCAAGAAAATAACAGTGATCAACAAGAATGAGGCATATATAATAAAATTCCAAGTTGTAAAACACAATATGTCAATAAGCAATGCAACATAGAGAACACACATTTTCATGCATATAAATTGTTACTTACCTCATGTATTTACCAAGATCATATATAACTTGTTTTATGTTGTCGTCAAATCTATCTAGGAGAGATAGAGGTAGAACGTACTGTAGCAAAAAGCAAATCATTATCTAATTTTTTCAAATAGGAGAGAACAATTACTAAAAAGATGAACTTAATGGAAATTATATACGTAAATAATTACCTTAATGAATGTATGCTAGTCATGAGTTTTAACACCGCCAAAATCACCTTTTCTGGTTAAGATATTTTGTATGTTCAACGAAAATTCCTTCGGAAACCTTATTTTTTGAATGACCTCTTTTATAGCATTGCTTTGTTGCTCTGTCAATAACCATGGAAGACTAATATTTCGGTAACCATCTCCAACATTGGAAATAATTACACTTTGCAATGCGTGATTGGCTTCTGCAATGTCACTACAATTTTTTCCAATTTTATCTTTGTCAGACCTTCCATCTAATATCCTCCATATCATTTATGTTACATTCTTCCCGATATGCATTGTATCGAACAAACGAGCTATTTATAGATGCTCGTAGTAAGGAAATCTACTAAATTGTATGGGATAAGTCTTCATTCCTCGTGGAATCCCATTCATGCCTTAAAGAAATTCATTAAACATAAACAAAAACACATTAACAATAATTCGTGACACCCATGGTAGAGAAAATTCAGTAAAAATATAAAAATCATAATATTACGTGCACATATATGCTACATATACAATTTGCATACCTCGACGATTTCTGTTATATTCCAACTTCCATAGGTGAGGTGTCATTCTTCGTGGTTTCTTTCCATTCTCTTCTTTACCATTGAATTTTGTTTTTTCGGTAGTTCGATACATATGGTTCTTAGGGAGGAAGTTCTTGTACTCATTGAACACGTCCTTTGCTAAAATTCTTGAATGATGAGATTTTATCCTAGGTCCACATACTGGACATGCAAATTTTCCCTTTGTTTGAAGACTTGCAAGATATGTGTATTAATGTTATAGCATCAAAAGATTATTAATTTAAAAAAAATGCATGTTTTTTACCTTAAAAACATATAATTTTAACGACATGCAACATAAAGTTTCATACCAAAAAAATATGTTAACCCGAGAGTGTCATGAATTGTCCATGCAAGTATTCCATGGAACTGAAATTGTTTCTTCCCTATTGGTATGGATATGTCATATATAGTGATTCCATCCCATAACTTCAATAGCTCATCGATAAGAGGCTCAATATATACATTCAGGTCTTTAACTTGGTACTTACCTAATTGATCATTCAACATACAATATTGCTATTTAGTTATCTATCCCAATATATAAAATGTGTTCTCATGCAGCAATTAAACAAATAAATTAATGAAATAATATAATTACTTTCAAAAACATACCTGGAATAATCATTTCCATCATTGTGTGCTCTCTCTTAATCGTCATCCAAGGAGGTAGGTTATTGTTTATGACAAAACAGGCCACACTGAGTAAGTAGAATGAAGCTCACCAAATAGATTGAAACCATCAGCTGCCAATGAAATTCTAACATTATGAGGTTCATCTTTAAAAATTGGCCATTTTTCTTCGATGTTCTTCAATGCAGAACCATCTGTAGGCATTCAAAGAACACCATCTTCACGTCTGTTCTTCGCATCATAATCCATAAACTGTTTTATACTTTGGCACCTGAATAGTCGTTTGAAACGTGGAATTATGGGAATATAACAAAGAACTTTGCGAGGGACCTCTTTTGTTACTTGATCAGTTCGATATCTACTAATTTCACATTATGGGCATTTTTTTTTTTTGATGCATACTATCCATAATATATAATATGATCATTACGACATGCATCAATAGCTTGATACTCCATTCCAATTTATTTCATAATCAAGAATACCTCTCGACTTGTGCATGTCAAACTATTTGATGGTGGTAATAGAAATTCACCCAACAATCTGCAACATTGACAAAAAAATGAAATGTAAACAATATACGTCATAAAAATTGCATATCATTAATTTATAAATTAATTAACACTAAAAATAGAGGAAAATAGTCAACTTTACATACCTTAGGAGTTGTGTGAAACAAGTGTTTGATAAACCATTCAAAACCTTCAATTTCACCAACAACAATATAGCATATAGCCATATTGGTTGTTGAGCCTTCATACAGAGGTTCTTGGGACTTCTCGAGTAGAGGAACATCGTGAATATCATGGAGGTTGTCCTCATCCAATGGAGCAAATTTGTCTTGGATCAATCTATTTATCTCATCTTCACCATTAGTATCAATAATGTCATCTTCGTCCATAGGATCATTAAGAACTCGATCTTCAATAGCATGATCTCCATGCTCATCGCCTTGTAAAGTAGTATTTCTACTATTATGTGGAAAACAGCTCTCTGGCGGTCGACATATGGGGGGTATTTTCTTTATATTTACAAACAATGTAATAACATTAGTGTATAATATACAACACATATATTTAAAATCATAAAAAAATTGTGAATACATTATCAATGCTATTACAAGAAGTACATTATGTAATGAATAACGTCTTCCCAAGGGATGATATTCATACCCCCTTCAGCATGTCCCTTCCCCTTACAATGTTTTTCAGCTGTTGTTCTTAAAAGTCTTCTATTTTGCAAACATCTGCAATCATTGCAAGGGAAATAACACTTTCCATCACCCCTTACCTCCATTGCTTCCTTAATCTCAGCATACCTCTTATTGTTTTCTTCCCAAGTATATTTATTTGACATTCTGATAGCCTATAAGGACAAAAACAACTCATTAATCAATATTTAAGTAAATTGAATAGAGTATATATATATATATTAAAGGAGACCAAAAATTAAAGGACGTGATTAGAGGATTACCTAAGCATGTGTAGAGGATTACCTAAGTAATTCCCTTGGATTACTACATGTTGTTCCAATAAGAATTGATGTATGGTGGGTAATGGCTATTCATTCTACATAACATGAATTTAGATATTGCCTTAAAAAAGGGGCTAAGGAATTGTGTTAATGATGTCACAAATTAGGAGTTTACATATTACTTCAATGCATGTGTTGGTATGTTAATAGATATGGTGTTTCCTTATAAAGTAATGAATTGCTATCTAAATGTCCAAGTAGGTTAGTATGTTGGGTTGTAAGTGTGTTTGTGAAAGGAGTTGTTACACCATTTTGCCAAGTGGTAATACCCATAGTATAATGAGTAGTTAATTGGTTCCCTATGTTGGTTTATAATTATTAATTGCAAGAAAGTCTACATTATGGTGCCAATGGATCTAATGTAGAATAAATTGAGGGGTCGATAATATTGTTCATGTTCATTATACTAGAGATTAAAAGGTTTCAACACATTGTAATGATATTGTCAAATGGGATTATGAATATAGATGTAGACCCTCAAAGTTTGAAAGGATTGTCAAATGGGATTATGAATATAGATGATAATGATATTGGAAAATGACTATCAAAGTTTGAAAGATACACCATTGTGGTCTCATTAGTTATCTATGAGGGGGCTAGTTAAATCTATTTAGATAGTGTAACTGAAATCTATGATGATGGTCCTATTGATTACAATGACAATGATTTCATTATCAACATCATCGTCACTAATGATGATGATGACGACGATGTTGGTGTTTTTTTTTTATGATGATGATGATTACCGACGATGACGAAGATGCTTATGATGATAATGATGTTCTAGATGATGATGTGATAATGATGACAATGATTATCATGATGATGATCAAGATGGTGTTGATGGTGATGATGATTATTTTTATCGACGCCGACGTCATTAGCATGACCATCACTAGTAACATCGTGTTCTAACTTGCTACGTTGATGTGTGAGTCATTGTTAGTTATACACCAGACTAGATCAATTCTTAAACGATTGTAGGAAAGGGATGGAAAACAAAATGTGATCGATACATAAGTTATGTATCAGAACATTCCAATTTCAGTACTAACATTGGGAATGATCTTAATTCCATGGTTTATGGATGTTATATTTCTCGTGATTTGTTATCTATGTGACTTATAAACAATTGTAATTTTTTGTACAATGTTCTAAAGTAGGGCATGGGAAACATTGAAATTTATAGGCCCAAGGTCAATCTAAATAATTTTAAAATGGGGAGAGGTATATTCTAGGATTTTCATGAAGTCATAATAATTTATGAATCCAAAAGATGCATAATCCATAATTTCATTGAAATAGTTAATTTTAAATCTGTCTAGTTTGGAGATCTCCTTGCTATTATTTTTCATTCACCTAGATAGAACCAAAGGCTACCAATACAAAACATAAAAGGAGCAAAAAAAAACATTTTAACACAAACCACCATTTAAAAAATTACATTTTAACAGAAATGAAAATTTAAAAATTTACATTTTGACACAAATGACAATTTAAAAAATTACATTTTGACACAAAAATCCCAAACTATATAAACATTTGCTCCATTGCATTGAAGGCCTAGTTGGAACACAAAGGGTGCAACCACAAAAAATACTAGTTCATTGTAGTCGAACTAACCTGGAAAACGAAGGAGATCAAAAATTCGATGTGTCAAACCAGTACTGGACTCTTGAAATCACAGAACGAAAAACCAACAAAAAGATCATTGCAACTATAGCAAATGATTTGTGGAAATATGACTTAAGAACATGTATTTATAGATCAATGAGGGTCGTGGTTCCAGAAAAAATGCACAATGATCAAATTAAAAAAAAAAAAAAAAAGTCAATGACAGTTAAAAAGTAAAAAAGATTTGTTCTTTTCCCTGACGTTCGTCGCTATAGCGACGAACACATGTATGTCACTATAGAGATGAATGTTCATAACTATAGCGACGTTATGGATCTTTCATTGCTATAGGGACGATCGTCGGGGGAAAGATCATTTTTTTCCACAAATTTTAACTACTTTTCCACAAAAAATCGATTTTAACTTATTTGTGGCAAAATGTCGTGGATCTTTTGAGCCATATGTAGTAGTGTGAAAGGAAGAACTAGAAGCTTACAAATGGAACAAGAAACTCGAGAATGAAATAAAAAAAAATGTGTGCATTGATTCCTAGAAGCAATTGCAATCATTACACTACTTCAAAAACAAGAACCATACCCTATGGATGAAGCTACAAAATACTAGGAGACTTATAATGTTGCAAGTGTAATCTCTTGTCACAAAAATAAAGTTTTTTTTTAGAGGAGCAAGACATAATTTTTTGGGAATCCATAAAGATTGCACTTGACAATAAGATGAATGAGGCTAATAACTTACTGGGCTATAAATAAGTGCTCTAGAGGAATAAAATAAGGATATATAAAACAAAACTTGAGGGTTAGATGGAAGGTGCAAGATAACTTCATAGTAGTCAAGAATGGTAAGCAATGCACTTAAAAACCAAGGAAGGGTGTTAAAATCCTATCCAAAAAGAGAGAAAGGGTTCAAATCCTATTGCAACACTTTAATATTCCATAGTAGAGAAACCACCAAGATGAGTAGAAATATAGTAGAGAATAAGAGAAAAGGTACTATATAGGAGATTGTAGAAGACTATAGTTTCTCATATATTTACAAAATGCTTAGTGATATTTGTATTTGTATTTATTGTTGGGTTTTCTCACATAAGGTTTTCTAGGGTAAATATTTTGTTTATGATATTCCATTGTGTCTAATTTATACTATAGTTCCATTCTTATTTATCAATAGTTAGTTATTTTGTATGGTGTTTGTTTTCTTATAGAACACTAAAATCAATAGAAAAAAGAATAATAATGCAATCAAATAAAGGCTCATTATAGTAACTACAACTTTAAGACATGTTTTGTGAATTGATGATTAGAATATTCAAGGGCCTTTACATATCAGTTGGATTAGTGAACTCATGAGTATAGGTATCTGAGTGTCCATTTGTGTAATTTTTAAACCTGTACAGAGAATCAAAGCCTACAGATTATTTTAAGCAAAACATAGATTACACCACATCATTCACACATAACACATAGAGACTTACCCTAGAAACCCTTAACTGAGAAAACCAACAAAACTTAGAGCCGCAGCTCTTATTTTTTTCATTCTCATTATGAATCACTCATGATACAATATAGGTATTCCACAACATCCAGTACCCTAATCCATTAAACCAAATTAGAAAATAGACCCCAATCCCTTAACCGAGATTAAATTACATATTTTTAGAAAATTCTCCAAAAATAGACCAAAAGGTGCCATAGGGATCGGCAGGGGTGTTGTTGACAGGCACAAGCCCCCCTACATATGCAAAGAATATAACACATACCCAAAAATTTGTAGAGGCGTTAGTCCTAGAGAATCAACAATATTGAATACCTCAATATGTAGAAGGCTTATGATGGAAAGCTAAGATGATAGTGCTCAATTCTTATAGAACATTTTGAACAATGTATATGTACTTCTTGATGTCATTGGGATAGATAGATAGATTGTGTTTGTTTTATTATTAGGGCTTGGTGATATGATATTTTAACAAAGGAGAGATTCATGGTTTGAGAACTCGACTCTTTTTTTTCATTGATTTGGATTTGAGTTATGGCTCGAAGATTGTGATTGTTTGACCATATATTGTACTCTCATTTTGTTTTTTTTCAGCATTGGGTGTGGAATTTTGGATTTTTAGGCCAACAACCTTTTATTATAGGGTGAGGCATAACAACCTCACTTGGAATTTCCATGATCATATATAACAATGAATTTGAACTAGTGGCTAGAAATGGCACCCAAGGACTCCTAGAAGTTTATCCCAAAGGTATACAATGAAGTAATGACCCTCTTATTGATACCATCTTCTATGATATTGAGTATACTAGTATCTATCATGGGTTCAAAGAGTTTTGCATTATTGTTTTTTTTTTTTGGAAAGATGCCCTCCTAAGGAGATTATTCAAAATCGGATCCATGAGATATGGGAGTCAAATGGTTGACACTACACACACATATGGAGCTTGGCTAATAAATTTTCTTCTTTTAGTTCATCCTCCCTTCCTATATGAAGCATATAACAAATATGCGCCCCTATATATGTAATAAAACCTTGCTAATTCTTAATTGTTAAACCCATGACATCTAAACTGAGAAAACAACACAACTTTCCCTCTAGGTTTGTGTAGATTTACTAGGGTTTCCCACATAGCTTTATCCAACCTTAGGTGGATGGCCACCCATTTTCTATAATTTTTTTATGAATAATTTAAAATATTTTCCATCCCTCATCCTTAGCAACACGCCTATGTGCATGTTAACCTCTCCTAGGACTTGAACGAATTTGTTTATTTCTAGATTGACACACTAGTAGAAAATGACAAATTGGAGACTATAAAAACAACTAAAACATGTATATAAATGAATATTTTGGGGGAGGATACTATGACTATTATATTTGCAGTCCTTTATAATGGGGATAAAATTTATCCATATTTAATTTAGTCACTTATTGATTGATATGAGTCATTCATCGGTGGTATATTCGGTAGTTTAAATAGTCATTAATTGTTGGTTTAGTGATTCATTAACTACCACATCCCATGTTTGCATCCATTTTGTGCTCTTTCTTTATGTCATATTTCTTAGATTTTTTATAAGTATTTGAGAAGGCTAAAGGTTTTACTCTTGAAATTGATTGTTATGGTTGTAGTGTTTTACTCCATTAAAGTATGAAAACATATTGGCCAATATAGAAGTTATGGTTGTAATATTCATTCTTATGAGTATAGGAATTATGGTTGTAAATGTAAAATTAGTCACAACAGATCTAATGAACAAGTAAATCAATCACAACAGATGAATGTAGAAAATATGGTGTAAAACTGTGTAAAACATGCACAGTGCTCAATATCCCAATAGGGGTGAATAATTACAATACAATCTGACAATGTGAGTGAGCAATTAAAATTGCCTAAGGAGGTCATTCGAATCACTGAATGGAGTAGCTTGACTCCAACTAGGAGTCCTCATCATCAATTAGTGGTGGTCATCAATGCACAAGAACCAGTCATCCAGGTGTCAATCTGAGTCTAACTGAGTGTAACATGTGTAACTGAAGTGTGTAGCACTGATATAGGGAAGTGGGCTCAGTGGAGGGTGCATGGGAGGCTAACTAAAGTCAGAACAAATCATCTAGTCAATCTAGAGGTCCAACGGATTGAAACAGTCAATCGAGAGTGAAACTAGCCTCAAATCAAGGAGAATCGGAGCTAACTGAGTGTAACTGAAGTGGAACTGCAGTGGTAGGTGAAGAAGTGCGCCCTTCTCTGGAAGTAGGTGAGAAGTGGGTGCCTTCCTGACTAGGAGGGCTAATGAACTGATGTAAGAAGCTCTCGGGTGCTAGAATAAGGTGGCTAAGGTGCTGGAGGCATCAACCTGGTGACTGGGATGCATGCAAAGTGCATGCAAACCCTAGAATTTGCATGCAAACCCTAATTGCATGCAAGATCCTTAAAAAGATGATGTGGATATCCGAACACCCCCCCCTCAAGCTAGACTATGATGTGCAAAAAATAATGTGGGGCCCTAGTAACTAAGACCAAAGGTCACCCCAATACAATAATCCAAAAATGCTGAAAATAAACTAAGTGAGGAAAGAGGGAAAACCTAGTGGGAAGAAAGCCCCCCCTCAAGCTAAAGCATAATAATGGATCAATATGTCTCCACCACGATGGAACTCACCCCCAACAGTGAACGGAGGTAAGAGAACTTCTTCTCAGTGATGCTCTTGGTGAAGATGTTTGCAATTTGCTCATCAGTAGGGCAATATTGCAGAATGATGGTGCGATCATGCACCAACTGTCGAATGTAATGCATATGAATCTCAATGTGTTTGGTCCTCTGTCGCTGAACTGGATCTGTGGAGATCTTGATAGCACTTTGATTGTCACAAAATAGGACAGTCGAAGTAGTGCCACCAAAACCAAACTCGGAAAGAATACCCTACAACCAAACTGCCTAAATGCAAGCATTGACTGCCCCTCGATACTCTGCCTCTGCTGAAGAAAGTGCAATGGCTGCCTGCTTTTTGCTGGACCAGAAAATAGCACCATGACCAATCATGAAAACATAACCAGAAGTGGACTTCCGATCAATGCTATCACCTGCCCAATCTAAATCAGTAAAACCAATGAAATCAAGCTCAAAATTTGTAGCATAATGTATGCCAAAATGTTTCGTACCTTGCACATACTGCAAGATCCGCTTGGATGCTCGCCAATGAAGCTCATGGGGCTGCTGCATATACCTTGACACGGCACTCATAGCATATGAAATATCAGGCCTTGAGTGTGTTAAATAAAGTAGTGAACCAATCAACTGTCGATACATACTACAATCTGCAAGCGGTGTAGAATCTCCCTCCTCAAGACTAATTCCTGAGAGGAATGGGAATGGGGCTGCTTTAAATTCAGCCATATTAAACTTCAATAATAGGTCGAAAGCATATTTTTGCTGATATATAGTGATCCCATCAAAATTTTGAGCTATCTCCAAGCCCAAAAAGTGACTCAGAAAGCCCAAATCGCTCATGTCAAAAGCTAGATTTAAGGCAGTTTTTAGCTTGTTTATTGAAGTAAGAGTGCTACCAATAATGAGAAGATCATCAACATAAAGTACAATAACCAAAAAATTACCTTTAACTCGCTGAAGATACACATTTGGATCAGATTTGCATCTTTGGAAATTCTGAGAAAGAAGGGAGTCCATCTTTGTGTACCAAGCTCTTGGGGTCTGTTTTAACCCATACAAAGATTTCTTCAATCTGCAAACTAATGATGGATCTGATGTGTAGCCCTATGGCTGCTGCATATATACCTCTTCAGTAAGGTCTCCATGTAGAAATGCACTCTTCACATCCATGTGGTGCACTTCCCAGTGCTTGGATGCGGAAATAGACAAAACAAGGCAGATGGAATCCATCTTTGCAACTGGTGCAAAGGTCTCAGTGTAGTCCACTCCTTGGACTTGGGAGAAACCTTTTGCCACCAACCTTGCTTTGTATTTTTTGATAGAGCCATCAGCAGCAACTTTCATGCAGTAGACCCATTTACACTTCACTAATTTTCTTCCAGGTGGAAGAGAAACTAGCTCCCATGTATTGTTCTTTTGAAGAGAACTGTACTCTTCATCCATGGCACTTTGCCATCTTGAATCTCGGTGGGTAGAATAGTATGATGTGGGATCTAAACCAGTCCCCAAATAATAAATCTCAAGAAGTAATGGATCAGAAATTGAAAGAGCCATACTTGCTCTTTGAAAGTCTGCTCTTGTTCGTCTTGGATCAACAGGATTTCCAAGGTTCGAACCAACAGATTGAAGAGTGTTTTGGGCCCACTTTGGTAACTGAGGAGGATCATAATGGTCAGATTCTGAACCTGATATGTCATGATCATCATGTGCTTCTAAAATATTAGAAATATCAGAACTCATACCTTCATTATCGCTGCACATATCTTCTTCTGGTGAAGGAGGTGAAACGACAGTTTCTTCCTCAACTAGTTGCAATTCTTGAAGCGGTTCTTCAAATTGCACACTGCGCTCTATGAATATCTTTTTAGATCTGATATCCATGAGTTTATATGATTTTGATTCTTCCCCATATCCTATCAGTATGTACTCAATACTTTGTGGATCCAAATCTCATCTCTTCTTGGAAGGAATTCTAGCCCATGCAGTAGAGCCAAAAACTCTCAAATTTGACACATCCGGTTTGTGACCAAAGAATGCTGCGAAAGGAGTCATACCTTTCATGGATGAATGTGGAACATGGTTCTGTATGTATGCAACAACATTGATTGCTTCAGCCCAAATATTTGTAGCCAAACCTTTTGATTTAATCATGCATGTAGCCATCTCTTTCAATGACTGATTATTCCTTTCCGCTACACCGTTCTGCTGGGGTGTGTAGGGAACTGTATGTTGGATCTGAATTCCGCTTTGGGTACAAAGTTGCAGCAACTCGGCCTTAATATATTCTCCACCATTATCAAATCTAAGAGCTTTGATCTTGCTCTCAGTGGTGGTCTCAACAGAAGCCTTAAAATCCTTGAATTTTCCAAGCACTTCTGACTTGTTTTTGAGAAAAACTACCCATGTAAAGCGAGAAAAATCATCAATAAATGTCAAAACATACCTTGAACCATTTAATGACATATGGGGCAGCAGACCACTGATATCAGAATGTATTAGCCCCAAAACTGTAGAAGCTCTGCTAGCTTTGCCGCGGTCGAATTTGTGCTCGGGGTGCTTCCCAATAATGCAACCAGTGCATATTCCCTTCGAGGAACGGAGTTGTGGAAGACCATCTACCATGGAATTGTTTGATAACAGCAGCAAATACTTATAATTAATATGTCCAAATCTTTCATGCCAAAGCCTACTAACCTCATTACCACGTGTGTGAAGAGCAGTGGGCTTTGTAAGCAGAATAAAGTGTGAAAACTCATAGCATTTTGCAGTGTGGTTCGCCTTTTCGACTGCAACAAGTCTTCCACTTTTGATATCAGAAATTTTGACTGTATTAGGGCTGAATGTAACTTGCTTCGGTTCACCAGTGTGTTTCATTTGATGCACAGAAAGAAGATTTGAAGCCAAGGAAGGCGCATAGAGAACATTCGGAAAGCTTCCATGATCTACATGAATCGTACCTTTTCCCTTTGAAGAAATTTTTGAGTCATCTCCCAAATGGATGGGGATGGAGCTGTTTGGATCGAATGAATAAAAAGAATCAATATTTGCAGCCATATGATTCGATGCACCCGAATCTATCAAGAGAGTAGTGGGCTTCGAAACAGTTGCCATGAGTGCTTGTCCTCTTTCATGATCATCATTCCTATCCTTCTTCCTTGCACCGTCAGGAAGAGTTATGTTGTTCTTTTCCAAAAGGAGGGCCATTTGATCTATATTCTTCTTCATACATGAACTTTTGGGATGAAAGCCATGGTTGCAATAAGTACATTTAGATTTTTGGTTACCTTCTTTTCCCTTTTGCTTGAACTTCGAACTGGATGGTGCATCCGTCAGTTTGCCTTTCTCTCTTTGCATGTGAGGTTCGAATTTGGGCTTCTCCTTCTTTTGCTTTCCTTTACCATTCAAGATATTGGGTCCTTGAACATATAGGGCTGAATATTTGGATCTTATGGACCCCATTTGAATCAACTTATCATGCTCTTTTGTGACGGACTCAATGAAGGCATTCAAGGTAGGCATCTCCCAATTCGGGGTAGTTAGCCTACCGGAATTGAAAGTAGAGACAAATACTGAATAATATTTACCAAGCTTGCTGAGAATGGAGAGGATCAATTGCTTATCCTCTTTGATAACTCCACTATTCTTCAACTGCATGTTCAAGTTCTTGAATTTTGTGAAGCATTTATTAATGGTCTCGAAATTCTCAGGACTAAGGGCAATCAATTCATTCTCTAATTGAAAAGCCCTAAGCTCGTCCTGCTTGCCAAATAGTGTTTCAAGTTGCTCCCATATAGCTTTTGGAGTCTTCAATCCGCTGAGATGGAAGTGAAGATATTTGGAGATGGAGAGACAAAGAAGACCATAAGCTTCATCAAGCTTGTTGTAGTGTTTGGTTCTATCTGACAAGGTGTTTGGCTCCAATTCAAGACCAAGAGTGACTCGGTAGTAACCTTTTGAACGTAATATGATCTCCATATCATCTTTCCAATCAAAATAATTGAATGGGGTGAGGATAGGCTTTGAAGAAGAGTATTCCATTGCTAGGAGCGAGTGTACACTGATGTAGAAATGCTTGCAAGGGCAAAGTAGCGAATGCAATTGATGGAGACAATAACCTGCAAATCACAATAAAACCAAGAACAATGAGGTCGAACAATCCACCCTTTTAGAGTTGCATCACACTTGGGATTGGAGATCAAGCAATGTTGAATGGGTCCAATGTATCAAATCCAGGATTTATGTGGAAACTCAAGATTCTGGAGTGGTATTGGAAGTATTTTCAAGCTTTGCATGCACAGGAGCGAATGCCCTTGAGATATTTCATGCCAAAACTTTTTGTAATTTTTTAGCAAATTCACTCAAATCCTCTTGTAGAAACACCTGTAGAAAAGAGATCTTGTCCCTGCAATGGCTCTGATACCATGTAAAACTAGTCACAATAGATCTAATGAACAAGTAAATCAATCACAACATATGAACGTAGAAAATATGGTGTAAAACTGTGTAAAACATGCACAGTGCTCAATATCCCAATAAGGGTAAATAATTATAATACAATCTGACAATGTGAGTGAGCAATTCAAATTGCCTAAGGAGGTCATTCGAATCACTGAATGGAGTAGCTTGACTCCAACTAGGATTCCTCATCATCAATCAGTGGTGGTCATCAATGCACAAGAACCAGTCATCCAGGTGTCAATCTGAGTCTAACTGAGTGTAACATGTGTAACTGAAGTGTGTAGCACTGATATAGGGAAGTGGGCTCAGTGGAGGGCGCATGGGAGGCTAACTGAAGTCAAAACAAGTCATCTAGTCAATCTGGAGGTCCAACTGAGTGAAACAATTAGTCGGGAGTGAAACTAGCCTCAAATCAAGGAGAATCGGAGCTAACTGAGTGTAACTGAAGTGGAACTGCAGTGGTAGGTGAAGAAGTGCGCCCTTCTCTGGAAGTAGGTGAGAAGTGGGCACCTTCCTGACTAGGAGGGCTAATGAACTAATGTAAGAAGCTCCCGGGTGCTAGAATAAGGTGGCTAAGGTGCTGGAGGCATCAACCTGGTGACTGGGATGCATGCAAAGTGCATGCAAACCCTAGAATTTACATGCAAACCCTAATTGCATGCAAGATCCTGAAAAAGATGATGTGGGTATCCAAACAGTAAATACCCATTATTGTGAGTACATGCCTTATGATCGTGGTATTTGTTTTATGGTTATTGAAAAAACAAACTATACAACAATTTTTTTTCAACTTTATGAACTTATTGGAGAAAATATATATAAAAATTTCAAAAGAAAAAATAAAACAAAATAACACAAAAAATAAAAATAATTTTTTTAATAAATAAATAATAAATAAAACAATAGACACAAATAAGAAAAAACAAACAACTTAATTAATAAACTAAAAAAATGAACGGCCATGTAGGTACAACCTTGGTTGTTGTATCCATGGCCATGGAAATAGTAGACATGCCCTACCATGTCCATGGCTGACCCCTTGAGTCTTGAACATGGTTGTAGAGACCATGGTTGAATAAGGTCTGGTTGCAACTTAGGTTTTCTTTTCTATGGTTGGACCCCAAGGGGATGACCATGGTTGTGGCAGGGCTTGATCACCACTACTATGATCATGGCTATACCCATGGGTCTTGGCCATAGATGAAATGGCCAAGTTCAATCTATTGCAACCATGGCCACCATGGCAAGGGGACAAACACTAAAATTTTTTTTTTTTGAAATGAAGATAAAAAAAAAACCTCTTTTTTGCCTAAGTCCATTTGTATATATAAGCAAGGCTTTAAATCTATAGACTACAGGAGAAATGGCAAAGAAAAAATAGGGTAATTCCATTGAAACTTCAAACCTTTGCACCTGCAAAGAAAAGAGGAAAACACCATCATAAACCCGAGGAGGAATGAAGAAAGTAGGGGATAACCAAGGCCATAGCTTGAAGCCATGAAACCCTTGAAACCCTAGGAGAGAGACCCAACCAAAAATATTTAAGATTGAAAATAAATGGAATGAAGGGAGGGGAGGGTTTTATATTCTCCTATTGTTTTTAATTAAATAATATATTTGGGATAGCTGGATGGAGTTGGGAGTAATTTAATTAAGTAACTATAATTCTTAAATTTATAAGTTAGAAATACAAGTAATTTATATTCACATAATCATTATCTAGTCGTATAAGTTTATCCCCTACTATATTAGTAGTTTATGTTTGTCATTTATAACTATGTCACTTAAAATTGTTCAAATTTGGTAGTATTTATTATAAGCTTATAAAACATGTTGTGACTAAATTTTCGGGTCACACAGTCACAAATTTCTCATTTTTTACTAGTGTTAGTCAAGTGAATCTCTAACTAGTCTTCTATAGAACTATGCAAATCAATCCAAATTAACTTGTGTGAACTCTTCTTAACCTCAATAATATACTTTTATGATTAGAAAATGTTTATACCTCCAACATTTGTTTTCAACATGTGCCATCTTGGCATCATATGTATGATGAGATCATGTTGAGGCCTCAACTAACCCCAAGTTAACAATTGCCACCCCCCCTTTTTTAATTTTATTTTTCATATTTGAACATGAATTTGTGGACTAATTTTCCTTGTAATGAATATCTTATGATTTGGATGAGAGTTGAGAGTATTAAGTGGCTACATCACCCTTGTGTTTGAATGCAACTTTATACTTTGCATCATGTCTCATGATCTTAATTGATTTCATGTGATTAATTTTTCCTTGTTCCGGTAGTACAAAATGGGTGATAAGTGACTAAAAAATGACTAAAAATGGGTGATAAATGACTAAATTTGGTCACATGACCGCTAGTCATAAATTAGCAATCACTTATCACCCAACCAAATTGGTCATTTATCACTTGGTCATAAATTTATTGAATTACTTCATGCTTTGGCCATATATTTATTTATTTATTTGGTCGTTAATTGTCTCTATTTGGTCATTTATTTTGTCATTAATTGTCACTATTTAGTCATTTATTTGATCATTAGTTATTTTTGTTTGGTAGTACATTTAGTCATTTATTTAGTCATTGATTGTTGTTAACTGGTTATTTATTTAGTCATTGATTTTTGTTAAGTGGTCATTCATTTAGTCATTGATTGTTGTTAACTAGTCATTTATTTATTCATTGATTACTATTAAGTGGTCATGTATTTAGTCATTGATTGTTGTTGAGTGGTCATTTATTGAGTCATTGATTGTTGTTAATTGGTCATTTAATTATTCATTGATTTATGTAGATAGGGCACGGAGGAATTGAACCACCAACCTCCTACATGTAAGGAATGTGCTCTTCCATTGAGGTATCACCCTTAAATCAAATCAAAGTCCACACTAAATCAAAGTTCACACTAAAAATATATCACAAAATCTTACAAACATTAACACACTACAATTCCAACTATAACATAAAACATATCACAAACTCTTAAAAACCTTAAAGGCACCATCACAAAGGGTGTCTATATGATATATAAGTGTGGTCTCTAGAATTCAATGGTTTTGATGTTTCATTTTGTCATACTTTAGAAACTTGGTCGATTTGGATTTGAAAACATTGCATCCTTGCTAAATTTAAAATCAAATCATTATCAATGATCTAATACCCCACATGCCGTTGAAACTGAAATTTAGATAAATAATTCCAGGAAATCGGAAAAATAATGATAAGGAAGAGATTCAACAAACTTTCTATATAAGAATTTTTTTTCAAAATATATATACAAAAACATATAACCAAAATTGCAACAAAATGTGTAACCAAAAATGCATTCATAAAAATAAATATTCATGAAATTTTTTATTCAAATACATATCACATATAAATAAGGAGAGATGGATTTGCATTCCCAGGAACGTACCTACAGAGAAACAAATCTAAGGTTGTAAATAATAAAAGAATGTACATTTACTGTAAACATGACAATTCAAAGGTTGAGAAACAAGCACCTACTTTGCTCCAAACCTTGCATAGAACCAACAGAAAGAAAAGTGGTGCATATCATGGGGGAGGAGATAAATTTTCCACCTTAAATGATACAAATGCTGCAGCATAAGCTAAAAGCCATATGAAAAAATTTGTTATTTGGTCAACCATTCAAAAGAGTGACGATCTCTAAAAGATAAAGCTATTCTTTTAGACTTTGGCCCACAACAAGGTCTTATTAGCTAATAAATTAAGGAAACAATGAATCCAAGGTCCCTTATGTTTCTTTCTTGGCCAAAAAGAAAATGAATCAATTTCCCCTTCTCCTTCCCATTGAACACCCTAAAAATTCCACCAAGGCCTTCCTCTTTTGGCACAAGAATTTCATGGGAACTTTCAAAATAAATCCCCTTCTCAAGGAATTGTATAAGGCCCTCCCCTAATTAATTTCTAAACCCACTCCTCATCCAAATGATCAACAATAGCTACTTTTATAGGAGGAGAGGGGAAACTACCTCAACTTTAAATATACCTCCTTCTATCCCCCTCTTTCACACTCAGAAGTTCATTACCACAGACTTGATGGCATATCCTGGATGCTTTTGTGGAATGTTCATGTAGGTAGTTTTGTAGGTTAGATATTATCTTGTTGGAGATCCCAGAGCTTAGATTGTTGGATATCCCAATGGAAATGCAATGAGAATAGTGATGGCATTGCACCTAATGAGATACTCATTGATCATTCTATATCCGTAGAATCGTTGAGGACAAGCAGATAGAAAGCTATATTGTTCAATTGACAATTCTTGGAGAATCCTCGTGTGTTTTGGATTACACATTAGAGGGCAGGAATGTCAATGGAGTTATAATATGCTTTTATATAGAAGAGTATACTAGCACTCTCCTCGCCTCTGTGGATGGTATTTTTGCTTTTGGTAACATCCACAATAGAATTGAAGATTATATTTAGGCTAGAGGATATGGTTTTGCTTTGAGTGTTGTGGTCATTCAAGTAGAGGCTTGTCTATTTGGACATATTTCTTGTGGGTGATGGGATGCCTATAATATGATATATAATGCACTTGAAGAATTAACTGAGGCCCTTCATGTCTCTATTCATGGTTCCCTCCCTTGTGGGTTGTGCAATAAGTCTGTGGAAGCCACTAATTATGAAGCTTATCACGATAACTAGAATTTTTGTTGGCTAATTGTGTTGAATTTTTCATTTTATTTTCTTGTGTTGTGTCCTCAGGAAGTGGAATCCCCTAAGTTGTCTTGAAAAGTGCCCCAACAAATTAATAGTAAAGGATGCTATGTTTGGTCACACTAGTCGTTGTGTCCATTTTGAAATACAAAGAGTTTCCAAGCACCGTGACAAAGTTAGTAACAAATGCCAAGATGCAATAACCGAAGTGCTAAGGAAATGGGAAGCATGCCACAAGGATGGAAACAAATAATAGGGAAATTGAGGAAAATAGAAAGAAAAAAATTCCTAATGAAAAACCTAAAATAAAAATAGAAAAATCTTAATGCTAGAAGTTGACAATGAAATCCAGAAGGAAAATATTGAGGAGGTAGAAGGAAAATATCGAGGAGGAGGTAGCTAAGATCAAGGATTGTACAAAATAGTATTTTAGTTGTATTGGAATAGAGTCATGGTTTCAAAGTGCTTATAAATGAAGTTTCACATGAAGCATCAATAAGCTCCCTGAGAATTGTTGTAGTAGAAGAAGAAACAATCAAACAACATCGTGAAGCCAAGAAATAGTAGGACTTGGAGTGCCCAAACACCTTTGAGAAACTTTAAGTTCCAATCATTATTTATGTTAGAAAAAAATTGTTTTAAAAAGGCAAATTTGTATGGTTGTATACCATCCATAGTTTTACTTTTGCAATAATCATAGCTTTTCCTAGAAAGACCAGGGTTAGTTCTTATTAGACTCAGACACTCATAAGATATGTTATCGCAATGCTAAAAAATTAACCTAATCATAATTTCATTATGGCATACAATCACATTCTTAATACCTAGGATGCAACCATTGCCACAAAGCAACTCATGTTTTTGGGTCTTTCATTTTGACGCTCTAGGTAGCATATCTCTATCATGGTGCCTATAGTTTAAAGGCACTAGCAATGAATGTAAGCATGGTTCTGAATTAGTTTGGTAAGGCATATACTATATATGCACATAAACTTTCTCCAACAGGAAATGCATGTTTAAAGGCACTAGCAATGAATGTAAGCATGGTTCTAAATTAGTTTGGTAAGTCATACACTATATATGCACATGAACTTTCTCCAACAGGAAATGCATGAAGCTTTCTTCAGCTTTAAACAATAGTCCAAAGTACAAAAGAAACTAGTAGATATACTCAATGTTCCAAATAGAAAAAACACACAATCCATTACACATGGTACACAACTGTATTCCGAGTCAATTGTTATATATAATATATATTTTTTGTGAAAATTGGGAATTAATGGTCAGATTGATATACCAGGGCCTCAATTCTTATAGTTCAGTAGAATGAAGAAGGTTGCTCATTCGGATGCCCTACTAGGATAAATTGGAGGGGATTTGACTTTTTTACATCACTATTAAGTTTCATAATCCTTAATCTATGTCGTTGATAGAAGAAATATCCTTGAAGGTATACAAGTTGGGTTATTCACACGACCAAACTCAACCAACAATAGACCATTTCTAGTTACAATTCTATGTTAGAGAGATTTCTTTTACATATTACACAATCTATTTAAATCTTAATGTTCAATTTGCCTGTTTCAGTATATTTCTCTAAACTAGATGTTAGAAAAATGCATTTGAAAGAAAATTCTCAACAAATTTCTTTTGACATAAATTTCAGCACATGGAAGTGAGTAAAGAGAAATGAAAACAAGGACATTATCAAATGAAATAAAGAAGACCTCACTTGCACAGTTTCAATATGAAAAATGTAGCATTGAATACCAGCTGCAATTGAAGCAACTGCCATAACTCCCTATCCAATAAGGAAATAAAGAACCATTCCAATGATTGCATTTGATTTCCCGCATGCTATAAGTCTCTTTTGAAGATCCATGAATAACCCTATCATTCAAAAAATTCTATGATTCATTTGCAGTAAGCTGTGCATGTCCTGATCAAGAGAAACTCAGATCACAGTGTCACTCCTAATTTTATTTCTAAAGTTCTTATAGCCATTTGACATTGTCTGTAATATCTTCTGGAATCGGTACTAAAACAATGGTCAGTCTCCATTTATGCAAAATGAGATATCTCTAGGTTATAAATTGTTTGGTATTTAATGAAAGATGATATGTAATGGAACCTTGTTGCAAGTTAATATATTCTAGTTGAATGCAGGGGGATATAATGATACCTTGATTGTCTATTATGAAAAGAATAACCATAAGAAACGATACATATGCGCGAAATGCCTTTCAAAATTTTGTACGATATTATTTTCTACATAAATTGCTTGTAAATTCTAGACTTAGCAATTCTTAAATTTTCCAGAGAGCAATTTTTTGGCGAGGAAAATGTCAAGGACATATCAATTGAATGGATTCCAATGATAAGAAAATTTTTATCAGAGAGCACAAAAAATTGGGGTAAATTATCAAGTGATGACCCATATCACTCCCATTTCTCTCAGTGGGTATTCTGCAGAAACACCTGGTGGGGAATAATTTTGTTGACATCCAAAGTTCGGCATCTGGGTGTATCATGATTCCAATTGTATGTCTCCTTCAAAGGAGATGGATATAATATGGGGGTGAGGACTATAAACAACTTTGTTTCTTCAAGCTATTGGGTTAGTGTTTCCTAGACAAAACTTTTGTGAAAGACATCGGTACTGCAACTAATATGCCAATGTTTCTACTTGGTTTCAATGTCAATCATTTCCGCAACTTCATCCGAAGGTTGAAAACCTAGTTTGGAGTCGAAGAATCACATAGTATAATAACATTATTGGCAGAGACACAATCATGCCAAATATCACCCTCTATCAAACAAACGAAGTATCATATCTGAGCTCAATCGTCTCCTCTCATAGTGAAATAATATATAAAGAAAATGTCCCGAAAATCCAATTGTATAGGCCATATTTCAATTTAAATTAAATATATTGATTAGCCCCCCCCAATCGATAATTTTTCTTTTTATATCATATACAAGTCCAAATAGTAAAGTATACAAAAACGGTAGTGTCTAGGTATATGATGATCTGTTCCAATAACACGTTGATAAAAAACCACTTTTTGATTTTGAATAGGTAAAGCTTAGGACTCAAACATAACACCATATTTGATTAGGAACCCATGTCAAAAAAAATCAATCATCATAGTTGAATCTGATAGTAAAAAGGTGTTGGAAACGGGTGACAACCGGTCTCTCGGTTACTATGTAGCTGTCTAACCGAATATGGTCAGTTATGAGTAACCATGTAAGAAATGGATATATTTCTTGTATTCTCATAGAGAAGATTAATGAGTTGAGAGTTCTTGTTAATCTTCAGATTCCGAATAATAAGATGACCAATACCATTGCTCTGTGGATGTTTCCCTATAGAGGGTTTTACCACGTAAAATCTCTGTGTACATTTATTTGTGTGTCATTATTTGCTTTCCTGTTATGTTATGTGGCTGTTAGATCCAACAAGTGGTATCAGAGCTTAGTAGGAGGCTGCAGAGAACAAGAAAGCTGAGAGTGATCATTTTTCGAGAAATTCCAGCTTGTTTTACGGTTCAAAAGTTACCAGAGGAGAGAAGCCTGATGCCTGAGTAGAGAAGGGGCGAAAATCTTGATTTTTCATGGGTCCTAGGCTTGGTGGGGCGCGACAATTTTATGGTAGGCTTCTGAAATTAATCTTCTCTTGAATTTTTGTGGGGTAAGTTCATCAAGGACGCAAAAGTTTTTTGTTATTACTATGAAAAGGTTATTTTTTGTTATTACTGTGAAAAGTTTATCATATAATACTTAATATTTCCTTTTGGGTTAAAGCGTGAATGATGGAGTTTGTTAAGCTTACGTAAGTGGAAAGAAGTGGATCATTTAAAAAGTATATATAGTGGGTTAAGGTGGGAGTTATAAGGTGAAGGTTTTATTATTATTTTATTAGTTATAAAACCTTTATTCCATTGTTTTGGAATTTTAAAGTTATAAAACCTTCATTCCACTATTTCAAAAAGGGTTTCTCTTATAAAGTTTTTTGACGTAGTTTCTTGAGAAAATGGTGAAAACGTAGAGTGTCAAATTTGAAATTGAGAAGTTCAATGGGAGTAATAATTTCGAGTTATGGAAGGTCAAGATGCGGGATATGCTTGTGAAGCAAGGAGTGTCGAAGGCACTGGTAGGGAAGACAAAGAAACCCGTGGATATTTCAGATGAAGACTAGGGGAGATGGAAGAAAGAGATCTCAGTACTATTCATCTGTGCTTGGCCGACGATGTTTTATTTAACATCGTGTCTGAAACTATAGTAGCAAGTCTCTGGACAAAGTTGGAAAGTTTGTACATGACTAAATCCTTGACGAATAAAATCCTCCTGAAGCGGCAGTTATTTACCTTGCATCTGAAAGAAGGGACAAAGATTATGATCATTTGAATGCATTCAATACTCTTATTTGTCAGTTGGCTAGTATGGAAGATATTGTTTCATCTGAAGACAAGGCCATTTTATTGTTGTCCTCTATGCCTGAGTCTTGGGCACATTTTGTAACCTCTATCATTTTGAGCTCTACTGATTCTATTACTTTCGATGATGTTGTGGGAGCCTTAATTTCTGAGGAAACTCAAAAGAAATCTAGTCTTGAAACCTTGACATTGGAAGTAAATGTGGCCAAAGAAAGAACCAGTGAAAGAGGACAACATTCAAGGGGTACATCAAGGTCAAAGTCGAAGGGAAAAAAGAGTAATTTGAAGTGTTGGTTCTGCAATAAAGTAGGAAGTGTTGGTTCTGAATAAAGCAGGACATCTTAAGAAATATTGTTGGAAACGCAAGAGAGCTTTTGAGCAGGAGGACTCTACAAAGGAGGCGAACATAGCCGAGAATGATTCAGGTATGATCGATGAGTTATTATCTGCATCTAGTGTCTCACAATATCATTCTGACTAGTTAATTGATTCTGGAGCATCTCACCACATGTGTCTTCATAGAAATTGGTATTCCACATACCAATCTGTAGATGACGGGGTAGTTTATATGGGAAACAATGTTTCATGTAAAATTGTTGGGATAGGGAGTATCAGAATTAAAATGTATGATGGGACTGTTAGGACTCTAACAGATGTGAGACATGTACCTGAACTAAGGAAGAACTTGATATCAATGGGAGTTGTTGATGATGTTGGTTACAAATTTATAGTTCAAGGTGGAGTTATGAAGATATCGAAAGGTATCTTGGTTTTTATGAAGGAAAACAGAGTCGGGAACCTATATAGACTTGAAGGGAGGATGGAAATCGATCACGCAACGGTAGAATCAGTTGGTGTAGCAGACTTCACTCGTCTATGGCATCAGTGGTTAGGTCATATCAGCGAAAGAGGAATGAAGGTACTTGTTGTTTGAAAGTTGCTTCCTAGTTTAAAATTTGTAGATTTGAAGTTTTGTGAGCATTGTATTTATGGTAAATAGGCTAGACAAAAATTTAAATTTGGAAAACACACTAGTAAAGGTATCCTAAACTACATACATTCTGATCTATGGGGACCACCTCCTACAATTTCTTATGGGGGATCATCATATTTTGTCAGTTTTATAGATGATTACTCAAGGAAAGTCTTGATCTATTTATTAAAGAGAAAATCTAATGTTTTTGATATATTTAAGCAATTTAGAGCTTTGGTTGAAAAGAGCACTGGCATGTTCATTAAATGTCTTAGAACAGATAATGGAACCGATTTTACTTCTAAGGAGTTTGATAATTATTGCAAGAAGGATGGGATCGAGAGGCATAAGACCATTGTTTACACTCCACAGCAAAATGGCGTTGCTGAACGCATGAACATGACTCTTCTTGAGAGAGCAAGGAGTATGCTCAGTAATGCGAAGTTGCGGCAGGAATTGTGGGGAGAGGCATTGCTTGCAGCTTGTTACTTGGTCAACCGATCACCATCAACGGCAATTGACTACAAAATTCCAAAAGAGGTATGGACAGGTCAATCATGTGATTATTCTAATCTTAGAGTATTTGGTTGTGAATCCTATGCACTTATTCCAAAAAATCAGTGTTCCAAACTAGATCCTAAGTCAAGAAAATTGATCTTTGTTGGATATGGTGACGGTGTTAAGGGATATAGGTTGTGGAATCCTATTGTCCACAAAATAATCATAAAAAAAGATGTAATATTTAATGAACTTTCTATGACAAATGTAGATGTAAGTAATGATTTGAAATAGGCTAATGTACCACAGTTTCAGCAAATTCAGTTTGATACTTAGTCATCTGCGAGGGGGAATCATGAGGATGTCTAGGAAGAGGATATTCATGAGGACACTCCTCGGGAAGAGGATGAGCAGGCAGAAATAGAGGAAACACCACAACGAACTATATGGAGATCTATGCAAAAAAGAACTTTTCCAAAGAGGTATGATGATTTTGTCACATCTGTTGCTTTCATTTATAATGAAGGAGAACCTGACAGTTATAAGGAAGCATTATAAGTGTCTGACAGTGACAAATGGAAACATGCAATGAAAGAAGAAATGGATTCTTTGGAAAAGAAAAAAACATGGGATCTTGTGGAACTTCCGGAGAGTAGGAAAGTGGTTGGCTGCAAATGGGTGTACAAATTGAAGAAAGGAGTTGATGACACCGTTCCAAAGTACAAATCTAGACTGGTTGCAAAAGGGTTTTCTCAGAAAGCAGGTATTGACTTTCATGAGATTTTTTCACCAGTTGTGAAACTTGTTTCTATCATAATTCTGTTAGCACTAGTTGCTTTATATGATTTGGATTTAGAGCAGCTAGATGTCAAAACAACTTTCTTACATGGAGATTTAGATGAGGAAATTTTCATGGAACAACCAAAAGGGTTTGTTCAGAATCACAACAAGAGGTTTGTTTGCAAGCTCAAAAAATCACTATATGGCCTGAGGCAGTCTCCTAGGAAATGGTACAAGAAGTTTGATTCTTTCATGGTGAGTCAGAATTTTACTAGGAGTGAGTATGATCATTGTATGTACTTTAAAAAGTTGGAAAATGACATGTTCATTATTTTGGTATTATATGTTGATGATATGCTTGTCACAAGCAAGAGCATGTTTGAAATCAGCAGGTTAAAGGCTCAGTTGGATAGGACGTTTGATATGAAGGATCTAGGAGCAACAAATCATATCTTGGGCATGCAGATACACAGAGACAGGAAAAATGGCAAGCTATGGTTATCATAAAAGAATTATGTGGAGAAAATACTTCAGAGATTCGATATGGATAAGGTGAAACATTCTGGTATCCCTTTATCTTCTCATTTCAAGCTTTCTTCAGGTTTGAGTCCTAAAAATGATGAAGAAAAGCAGTATATGTCTCGTGTACCATATGCTAATGCAGTAGGAAGTTTGATGTATGTGATGATAAGTACAAGACCAGATATTTCACATGCAGTTGGTGTTGTCAGTAGATACATGGAAAATCCAAGAAAAGAGCATTGGGCAGCAGTGAAATGGGTGCTTCGGTATCTTAGAGGCACAAGCGACTATTGTATCACTTTTGATGGTTGCAGTGATGAAGTCTGTGGTTATGTTGATTCTGATTTTGCAGGTGATTTGGACAAGAGGAGGTCCACTTCAGGTTATCTTTTTACTCTTGCAGGTGGAGTTATTAGTTGGATGTCAAAGCTTCAGAATATTGTTGCTTTATCCACTAGAGAGGCAGAATATATAGCTACTTCACATGCTTGCAAAGAGGCAATCTGGTTAAAAGGTTTGTTGGGTGAGTTAGGAAAGGTTCATAACACTATAAAAGTTTTATGTGATTGTTAAAGTGCTATTCATTTGGCTAAAAATCCAGCTTATCACAGTAAGACAAAACATATTCCTGTAAAATATCATTTTGTTAGACATGTTATTGATGAAGGTGGAGTGGTTCTTGAAAAGGTTCACACACAAAAGAATAGTGCAAACATGTTTACGAAGCCAGTTACTTTAGAGAAGCTACGGTGGTGATTAGCTTCTCTAGGCTTACAGGAAAGGTGATGAATAGAGCAATGAGCAATGGTATCAGGGAAATTGTTGTCAAGTTGGAGATTGTTGGAAACGGGTGACAACCGGTCTCTCGGTGACTATGTAACTGTCTAACCGAATATGGTCAGTTATGAGTAACCATGTAAGAAATGTATATATTTCTTGTATTCTCGTAGAGAAGATTAATGAGTTGAGGGTTGTTGTTAATCTTCAGATTCTAAATAATAAGAGGACTGATACCATTGCTCCGTGGATGTTTCCCTATAGAGGATTTTACCACGTAAAATCTCTGTGTACATTTATGTGTGTGTCATTATTTGCTTTCCCGTTATGTTTTGTGGCTGTTAGATCCAACAAAAAGGCTATTAATATATGTAGAACAAAGTTCAATGAAAATATAGTATGTGAAGACTAAGTCAATGAGGCGTTATCAGGGCGCTGGGACTTTGAAATATGTTTCTTATCACTAATTTCATAAATGTTATAAATATTCCCATCTTTCTGGTTTTTATTTCACCGAGGGAGAAGAAACTAGATTGAGATGATATTTCCACAGGAAGGGGATATACGATTGAGATTACTGACAAAATGGGTCTTTAACCTAACAAGGACACAAAAAGTTTATTTGCAAAATTTGGAAGGAAAATGCCAAGAAATTACTGACCTATGATGGTCTCTTAAATTTCACCTAAATCTAAAAACTCACAAACCATTCATACTAACTTAGAAACAATACCAGTCTTCCAATCAAAGCTTCAATTTTATAACCGAGAAGCAAATTTAGAAACCTAGAACACCAAAACCAGAGCATTGGCCCGTGGACGGATTCATAGAATAAGGATAGCTATTCAATGTCCAGCTCATCTAAATGCCTTAAACTTGTGCTAATCTAGATGTAGGAGCTAGATCTTATGGCACTTGGTCTACTTGCAGGGACAGGAAGGCAGAAGGTTATTTTGATGTAATCAATGTCTTAGCATGTTAAAGGATAACAATTGCTTCCCTTTTAATAATAGATGTATTAGGGTTTTGAATAGACAAATTATCTATTACACTAGGTTATATAATTTTGGGTTAAAATTATTTTTAAAAAATTACAACAAAGAAAGCAAAATGATTATAGCAGTTACCCATGGGAGTGTGGTCTAATGGAAAGTAACAAGGTGATCGAGTTTGTATTAACAATTGATATGATGGTACTAAATGTAATTCACATTTTGCATTCTTATTTTCTTCACTTCATCATTACCTCGAGTATTCTTAGTTCTCTTTTTCATAATTCTTGTACAACTTATCACTCTACAACCTAATTAAATTTCAGTATTATTTTATATCTTATTTCCCTACGTAAATATTAATCCATGGCTTATAATATTTGGTGACAACTCAATGTTTATGTGGAATGAGAAGTCAAGTATTCTTATTCTTATGATGTGCTGAGAATATCGGGATGCAAATTGTACTCTTTTGCAAATACAAATGGAACAATCCCTTGAGGCAACGCATATTGCACCAAAACAAAAGGTTGAAAAATAGACCTGTTGTAAGTAAAACATTCAGCTATCAAATGAAACAAGGTTAGTCCTAGACACTCACAAGATATGTTGTCACAATGGTCAACAATTGAACTAATCATGCTTTCAAATTGGCATGCAATCACATTCTTAATACCTATGATGTAACCATTGCCACAAAGCAACTCATGTTTTTGGGTCTGTTGTTTAGAATCTTTGGCTAACATTTCTTTGTCATGGTGCCTATAGTTTAAAGACATTAGCAATGAATGTAAGCATTGTTCTAACATATTTCTGAACTAGTTTGGTAAGGCATATAGTTTATATGCCTCAATGGGTATATTAAATGACCTCATTTAGAATGTATGCCTGAATATATGCCTGTTATGGCCCAAGAACATACTAAGAATCTCTTTAATTACTCGTATCATTTCACTAAAGATATAGATAATAAAGAGAATACATATATCAATTATTGTAAGGCAATATGTTATCTAGGGTAACTATAGAACATTATGAGAGTTGTTAACAAAAAATTAAAAAAGGATGAGGCTTGTGCTAGTAAAATAGTACCTAATCACGTTTTTAAAATTGGTTGGAAGTGATAGTATTCCAGTAGGACACTTTAACGGGAATCCTTATAGCTTGCAATGGCCTGGAACAAACACAGATGATCAAGTGTAGTACTCTAGATAAGTTTGGAAATTGAACCTAACTAACTAATTAGGTTGAGTCACTTCTTTATAAATGCATTAACAACTTGAAGATCGACGGGAGGAAAATCAACAACATTGGGAGAATATATAGTGGGTACAATTTAAGTGGGATTTGAGAGGGAACAGAGCAACAAATACAGGGTAAAAACAGAGGTTTACAGTGCTACAGCACTAAAGATGCAGTCACACACAGAAAACAACTGGCTCAAAGTCGCATACCGCAGATTTCATTAATATCAAACAGTAATACAAAAATGAATGCCCGCGGGGCAGACGGATCACATTCCCCAACGGATATTACGTGTCCAGTTTCATAATTAAACATCAAATCACATTGAATAACAAGAACCGCTACATATGGCGGTAGTTGGTTGCAATTAATGCCAACAAACTCCCCCTTAATTGCAACTTTCAGCAAAAAACAAAATTGGATATTTCATTGACAAAATTATAACATAACAAGCTATACCTATAGTCATACATATATTGCATTAACAACGCCAAGATTCTTTCTATGAAACTCAAAAAGATCTTTCGCCAAAGGCTTAGTAAATATATCAGCCAGCTGTTCCTTTGACCTGCAAAATTCCAAGTTGATTTCTTTGTTATTAACCAGTTCTCTAAAGTGGTATTGGGTATCTATATGCTTGCTTCTTTTGTGAAACACTTGATTTTTTGACAACGCAATTGCAGAATTATTGTCACAAAAGATCACTGTTGGGTCCTCCTGTTCATACAACAATTCAGACAAACCTCTCCGCATCCACACTGCTTGACAGGCTGCTGATGTGGCTGCTACATACTCCGCTTCAGCTGATGAAATGGTCACTATAGGTTGTTTTTTTTATGCCCACGAAACTGCACCTGAACCAAAATTAAATACATAACCTATTGTGCTCTTCCTGTCATCAATGCTACTTGCAAAGTCACTATCTGTATAACCTGTTAGCTTGAAATCTGAACCTGCTGAATACAAAATTCCATAACGCACTGTTCCTGAAACATATCTTAAAATTCTTTTTGCTGCTTGCCAATGAGAACTTCTTGGAGATTCCATAAACCTGGAAATTAGGCTCACTACGAACATGATATCTGGCCTAGTTGCTGTCAGATACATTAAACTTCCAACTAATTTCTTAAATTGTGTTGAATCCACAAAAGGTTCATTATCATCTTTACTTAGTTTAGTTCCTGTTGCTATTGGTGTAGAAACTGGTTTACAATTCAGCATTCGGAATCTTTTTAACACATCTTCAGCATACTTAGATTGACATATGAAGATTCCTTTTTCAGATTGTTCAACTTGAATTCCGAGAAAGTACTTCATCATTCCCAAATCTGTCATTTCAAATTCTGTTTTCATTGCTGTTTTAAAAGCTTCTATAGACAGATTTCCTGTAAAGATTAAGTCATCAACATATACGCATACAATCATGATTTTACCCTGCTGATTTAATTTTGTGTACAATGTAGGTTCACTAGCACATCTATTAAATCCATTACTCAGCAAGTATGAGTCTAATCTATTGTACCATACTCTAGATGCTTGCTTAAGCCCATATAAAGCCTTTTTCAGCCTATAAACTTTATTTTCACAACCTGTTATTTCATACCCAGTTGGCTGTTTTACATAAACCTCGTCCTCTAAACGTCCATTTAAAAATGCAGATTTTACATCCATCTGATACACATTCCAATCATTATGTGCTGCTATGGCTAAGACAAGTCTAACTGTGTCTAGTCTCGCCACCGGTGCAAAGGTCTCATTATAATCTATGCCGGGTTGTTGACTAAAACCTTGTGCAACAAGCCTAGCCTTATGTTTTTCAACCTTTCCATCAGCATTGAGTTTTGTTTTGTAAATCCATTTTACGCCTATGCAGTCTTTTCCATCAGGTAAATCTACTAACTCCCAAGTTTCATTTTTCTCTATAGCGTCTATTTCATCATCCATAGCCTTTATCCATGCAACATCTTTAATTGCTTCTTCAAAACTAACCGGTTGATAAGCTAATAATGCAAAATTTGAGTTCAAATCCAGTTCTTCATCATGTTGTTCATAGATTTCTCTTAGACTTCTAGATTTTTTTCCTCTAATCCTAGATCTCAATTCTGCTAGAGTAGGATCAGATTCATCACTTACTTGTGAGCTTGATGTATGCTGCCCTCCAAGTCTTGATTGGTCTTCTTGCATAGGATTTCTTGGTGTTCTTGTTTGAGGTGAATCAAAATCTGTTCTGTTCCTTCTTGGTGTGCTAGGTCCTGGTAGATGTGCAGGTACATGTGCATGTGGAATTTGTTGTCCATCTTGCACATTTTCTTCTTCATCTTCAACATGAGGTAAATCTGCTCCATGTGTAACTATTTCATCAACGCTTCCATCCCATGATTCCTCTTCCTTAAATTCTACATCCCTGCTTACAATCAGCTTCTTGGTAATAGGGTTATAGAGTTTATATGCTTTAGAATGCTCACTATACCCAATGAAAATGCATTTTTCACTTCGATCATCCAGCTTCCTTCTAATTTCTTTAGGTACATGGGAGTAAGCCACACACCCAAATATCCTAAAATGTGATACATTGCAGCACTTGCCACTCCAAGCCTCTTCAGGTACTTTATTCCTCGCACTTTTTGTAGGACTTCTGTTCAAGATGTAGACTGAGCATGCAACTGCTTCTGCCCAATACTCATTTGACAAATGCTTGGCCTTCAACATGCTTCTTGCCATGTTCATAATTGTCCTATTTTTTCTTTCTGCCACACCATTCTGCTGTGGTGTATACCGAGCTGTAAACTACCTCTTAATTCCATAATTTCTGCAAAATTCCATGAATTCATTCAATTTATATTCGCCTCCTCTATCAGACCTCAACGTTTTGATCAATTTTCCGCTTTGTTTTTCAACCAAGGTTTTAAAATTCTTGAACACTTCAAAAGTTTCTGATTTTTGTTTAACAAAATATACCCATGTTTTCCGGCTGTAATCATCAATAAAGGTCAGAAAGTATAAGTTTCCAGCCAATGATGGATCCTGCATTGGTCCACACAAATCTGTATGAACTATCTCTAGAGGTTCCTTTGCTCGATAGGAAGTACCTACATGGAAAGCTTCTCTATGATGTTTTACTAAAATACAACTTTCACATGAGCTTGCTGGTTGTTCAATCGGTGGAAACCCTCTAACCATCTGATTTTTCTGCAATAAGTTTAATCCCCCAAAATACAAGTGGCCATACCTCAAATGCCAAAGCCAAGACTGATCCAAACTTTGAACTTTATAGGCATTCACACAATTCTGAATTTCACTTTTTAATGTAAGTGGAAACATTCTGTTTTTGGTCATTTTAACCTTTGCAATCAATCCTATCCTAGGATTCTTGTCAAGAATTGTGCATGTGTCATGATTGAAAATTACCTTATAACCTTTCTCCATTAACTGTCCAATGCTAATTAAATTGCATTTTAGGCCAGGTACAAAATACACATCATTAATATGTCTTTTATCTCCATTTTTTGCAAATACGTTAACAGTCCCTTTGCCATTGACTGAAACTTTGTTATCATCACCAAACTTCACTTCAGACTTTACTGAACTATCTATTTCAGTGAATACTTCCTTGTTGCCAGACATGTGATTACTACAGCCACTGTCTAGAAACCATACATCATTTGAATTCTCTTGTGCAACATTGCAGGTAATAAGAACTGAATCAACTTTATTTTCTGATTTTTCAACTAAATTTGTAGACTGTTTTCTAGCATCTGCTTCCTTCTTTCTACATTCCCTAGCATAATGCCCAAATTTCTTACAATAAAAACACTGAATTTTGGATTTATCAGTTCTTTGATTCTGCTGTTGATGAAGGTTATTATTTGCAGTTCTGAAATTTCCTGAATGTGTGTTTTGGACATATCTACCAGTCCTGTTTATGTTTGGTTCTTTTTCCCTTTGAGATTGAAATCTACCCCTGCCTCTATAGGATGACCTTCCTCTTCCTCTACCAACTGTTAGCTGTGTTTTAAAGGCAGTATCAAGAGAGAAGTTTGGGTTTCTGTTTATTCTAGACTCATGGGACAGCAGGGATCCCATTAACTCATCAATTGAGAGATGAGTCAAATCCTTTGACTCCTCAATTGCCACAACAACAACGTCAAATTTGCTGGGCAGACTTCTTAATACTTTTTCCACCACCTTTTGGTCAGAAATCTGTTCACCATGGGTTCTCATTTGATTTACGATTGTCATTAAATGATTATGGAATTGATCTACGGTCTGTGTTTCATTCATTTGCAGGTTTTCAAAATTTTTCCTAAGGGTTTGTAATTTAGCAACCTTCACTTTGCTTAAACCCTGATAGACCGTATCTAATATGTCCCAAGCATCTTTAGATCTTCTTACTGATGCAATTCTAGGAAAAATTGAGTCATCCATAGCTTGCTGGATGAGAGAAAGTGCCTTAGCATCTTTCTTCTTGTTGTTTTTAAGCAAGTCTTTCTGTGCTTGTGTTAAAGCCAAGTAGGCTGCCTCATCAGGGGGTTCTAAGTACCCATTCTGAACTAAATCCCACAGATCTTGTGAACAGAGAAGAGTTTTCATTTTAATGGACCAAAAGTCGTAGTTCTTACCTGTTAAAGGTGGAATTTGAGGCTGTCCTTCGAAGCTGCTCGACGCCATGGCCCAAATCTTCTGAAATTTCTCCTTTTGCAGCTATAGACAGGGTGCCC
This sequence comes from Larix kaempferi, assembly GCA_027924585.1. Lineage (NCBI taxonomy): Eukaryota > Viridiplantae > Streptophyta > Pinopsida > Pinales > Pinaceae > Larix > Larix kaempferi. The sequence continues at coordinate 11,802,255 of BSBM01000792.1, forward strand.
TGTTTCAGTATTCCTTCACAGCTTCCTTTCAGGTTGCCGATGGCTGGCAGTTTCAAGCCTGCACCCCTCCTTTCACTAATCAACGAAAGAAAGAAAAAAAAACGGCCCTCTCTCCACAAATACAGGCACAGGTGTATATATTCGGGCACAATTGAAGCCCAAACTCAAACCCTTAACCGAATATCAACTTGCTATAGTAATCAGCTCCCCTTTTCGGCTCTCACACTCAGATCCCCTTCGTGCTTTGACGTTTGAGTTCTGCACCTGCGGGAGAAAACAGAACAGAACGAAATGCACGGCCAACACCCCAGAATGCACGTCCAAATAATACAGCTGAAGAAGATGAGCTCGCTGCACTGCAGGCAGAAATGGCGTCGGTCACCACTCAAGCCGCTCTAGGCGTATCCTGCCCGTCCGTCTGCAGGTCGAGATTCCTGACAGGCTCATCCGTTTCTCGCCTGGCGAGACGCATCCGCCCGGGATCGAACTCCACGCCCGCCAGATCCTTCAAGGTCGAGGCAAAATGGGAATCTGAGTAGACCAGCAGCTGTGACTGCACAGCGAGTAGCGGGGAGATAGAGTACTACGTCGCAGATTCCCTACAAAATGGAGCGTGTCTGGGCCAAAACAGTGAAGAAATCCTCTACTCGCTCGACTTCCACACCAACAAGAAGATTGTAGAGGAAGTCGCTATTATTCCCTCCAAGCGTCTCAGAAACAGAATTGCAGGGTTTTCAACGCATTCGATGAAGCGTATATTCACTTCCCGACTCTCTTGGAGCACTGCACCTGAAGCATTGCATCCTACTAGCAAAATTATGCTCATTACATCCTGACCTGCCACAAATCCAATCTCCAGATTTCCAACCGGAGCGTGCGCCAGAACCACTGTTAAAAGAACCAAATCCTCTGGATCCTCGACCCCCGGACGGTTCGTACCCGGCACCTCCACTGCTGGATTCCTCCTTAAATGACCCGCACTTGTAACAGCTGGTCACGACCGAGGCTTACGCAGAAGCTTTCATCTTTCAAGCGTAGATTCAATCCACGCCCCAAACTACCATATCAAGGATTGAACTCCTCCCCTCACGAAAAATGGAACCCTGGACAACGATGGCAGGGTGCTGAAACTCCTTCCCACGAATTCACCCGTCAGCAAACGGAAGCCGCTGCAGGATGCCCTTATCAAATGGTCCACTCGTCAAATACTTGAACACGGTATCCTCCTGCCGGCGCCTGCTCTGATACCACAATGAGAGGGAACAGAGCAACAAATACAGGGTAAAAACAGAGGTTTACAGTGTTACAGCACTAAAGATGCAGTCACACACAGAAAACAACCGGCTCAAAGTCGCATACCGCAGATTTCATTAATATCAAACAGTAATACAAAAATGAATGCCCGCGGGGCAGACGGATCACATTCCCCAACGGATATTACGTGTCCAGTTTCATAATTAAACATCAAATTACATTGAATAACAAGAACCGCTACATATGGCGGTAGTTGGTTGCAATTAATGCCAACAGGATTACTTGTTTGGAATGGATTATTTGTTGATGGATTGGAGACTATTCGCCTGTCTGGAAATATTGGCCCTGTAATCCCATAAATCCTTGATTATCCTTTCTACCCATGCATGCCATGCCCGTGCCATGCCTCCACCATGTCGTCTTATCGGTCGCCTTGCATTTTTGTCCTTCCACTGAACCGAAACCAATCAATTAAAAAAAAACCAAAGAAGGTGGAATGTGGTGGGAATATTTAAAAGCTAGACCTTTTTTGAAGCAACAATGGTGTATTCTAAATAACACAAGCTCTCATCAAACTCAAACATATAAGATTTTGTACTTACGTCTTTTTTCCCACTTTAAGGAAGGCGGCCATGAGCCCGCTCAATTCTGGAACACCGATTTTTCTATGGCATGATATCTATAGACAAAATAAAGTACAAATACGTTTCAAAAGTGAAGAGATTCCATTCAAATATGCAAAAGCTTTCATTATGTGCCCTTACTAAAACAGGATCAAGTTGGACGAGCTGATTGTTGAGTAAACAACTTTCAATAGAAACAGGTAGATAGTAAGTTTTCCTTCCATGATCATAAAACCAAGGGGTTAATGGTGTTGCATAAAATTGTAAGTAATCAATGCTCCCTGGTGTATCATGACAAGGGATTAATCGCCTCTTGTGGATCCTTGAAATCTGGCAGTGGTGAGTTTACCAATCACCTACGGGTTTTGGTGTAATGGCAGCCGTACTACCAATCATTGGCATCAGAGCTAGAGGTCACGAGTTTGATACACACTCGGCTCACGCTAAGGAGGGGAGATTGTTGCACAAAATTGCAAGTAGCCAGCACTCCCCGGTGTAGCGTGACAAGGGACTAATTATAGAAGCTAATAATCAATCAAATGTTCCAATGAGGCAAGAACAATCTCATGCAAGATTATAGATACACAAGCAAGATGACATCAATACCGAAGCATGTATAAGCCAAACAATTAGAAATACAATCAAAGAACAATAATAGAAAAATGGGTGATAAATGACCAGGTAACCAAAAAACTGGTCACCATGCGAAATAAAAGACTAAGCCGCCAAAAACGTTGGTCACCACACTATTTTTAAGTGAAATATGACCAAATTTGAGAAATTTTAAGTTATTACAACTAAAAATGACTAAAATAAATGACTAATTTAATCATGGGATAAAAAATATGACTAAATAGTCTAAGTGAATAATTATATAATATGTCCTAATTATCAAATATTTCCTTATATGTCACACACAAATTAAGAGTGTCTATATATGATATACTGTAGGATTTTATAATTATAGATAACATGTTTCTATACATCTCTAGATACGTCAATATTGTAATTGACGCAATAGACTTAATTAGTTTGCATTAATGACCAGAAAGGGAAGAATGGCGTGATATTTAGTCTACTCCATTTACTTGGCAGTATAGTGTTGATGCTCAACATCGATATGATTTCGAGTTGTCGAAACATGACACCATAATTTTGTGGTTTAACATGTTCCATAACACATTTCCCTTGAAGATCAATAATAAAAGAATGTCAAAATCATAAACCTTCAATAAATCACATGATATGGTATAAGAGGCCAAGTATCCAATCAACAAGAAAAGAATGAGCTGGTGGCATATGCACGTGAAAATGGAATGATGATATGATTTATAAGAGAGACAAACATTGTATCATTTGTGGTAGTGATGTTAGGGTGCATCTAAGAAAATAATATCATAGCCTGGTAGTCTGCAAGGTTGCATTATACGATTCATAGTTTTGGTGCTAGATTCATGGTTTTGGTGCTAGAAACACAATGACAAACATGGAAGGAATGGCAGTGTCAAAATAAAGGAAATGCTTGATATTAAGGACATTATTATAGTTTTTATCCTCATATAATCATACGATACTCATTTCCTATAACTAGAAGCCTTGTAGTTAAGCTTGATATCAAACCAGCATGTTTTCCTTATTAAGGTGCACTTAGCACTTGAAAGCTACTTTAGTTTTTTAAAATTAGTATGACATGTGAATTTCTCACTTACACCAATGACCTAGATTAAAAACCATATAACGAGGATGAATTTCTCATAGATAAACGTGTACTCCAGCAAAGCAATGCTCTGAATAAGATCCAAACTTTAGCCTCCAAGGTCCTTTTGCGTTTATTTTGGATGGTCCATCAAATTTTTTTTTTTAATTTATGAAGGAGGTTATATGGACTTTTTTGGACTACAAACTTAACACAACTAACATAATTTGATTACGAGACCTACACTTACACAAATGCATATTAAAAAATTTCCCATTAACGAGGCAGTTTTTTATTCTTAGTTTATGAAAGCTATAAACCTAAAGTTGAAATATGGATTTTGACTACTCGTTGCAAATCTCTTTATGTCCTATATTATTAGAAATATATGTTTTGATTTAGATAAATGAGTTATGGTTTTATAGAGATGTAAATCCAAGGAGTTCTACCAGCGCTTATTTTTATTCACTTTTAATCATTTTCCATGAGCTCTTTGAGCTTGTTTTCGATCATGATGTTGCATATAAGGAATTATGATGAGTCCAAGGCTTCAACAACTGAGTTTTATATATCAATTTGATGAGTGGAAATCTATGAAGGTGTTGGAGCTCTGATGACTTCATGTGGCTAGCTACATGTTGGAGAAGCTTTAAAACAACCAAATGACCATGGAAACTGTATGACTTGTATATAAAAAGGTGTCACCCACTGTGAGGAGTTGAGAATTCAATTTTAATATCCTTGATTAAGTTTTCCTCTAGTCTAAGTAGCATTTATCTAAGGAGTTAATTAAATATTTGGGGAGCTTGTCGGTTGTCCAACCCAACAATTCACCTCATGAAGAATAATTGTTGTGTTGGGAGGCTAAAAAGCCTTTAAACTCAATGATTGGACCTTGGTGGCTAAGGTGGGGAAATTTTTCCATTTGAGGCCCAAGGAAAGTGTTTAAGACTTATTATTTTCAATTGGTTGACCCAAGGAAAGGGGAATCATTTGGTTGAGAGGACAACAAGCCTTTGAGCCTAGAGATATTACCTTTTTGAGCTCTGAGCAATTTGGCTAAATTGTTGGGTTGGGAGGCCAACAAGCCTTTGAGCCCAATGATATTATCGTACTAAGCTCCGAAAACAATGACTTGCCTCCAAAAGATAAATTATTCACTTTGTTGAGCTACCTACTATCCAAAACTAATGATTGGGATTATTAATCCTTGAAGACAACCATTTACCTCAAAAGGGAAAATCATTTAGCATTGTTCATTGACATTTGAAACAAGTTACTTACCCTTTGGCTCATGAACTTAATGTTTGGCATGCTTTGTTTTGCTATTTGCGAAGTGGAATTCCCAACTTTCTTTGAAGGAAAAGCTTTAGGGACATTGAAGCCATAAATTTTCCTCTCTTCCCTCATTTCTCCTTGATTTAATCCCAATGACCTCCTTCCTCATTAGTTGGTTATTCATTTTATTTTCCAAATTGATTTGCAAGTTTGAGCTTGTCCGAAGACATCCCAATCATTAGGAAAGCATGTTTTTCGTATTTGGAGTGATGGAAAGTGCCCTAAATCCATAGAGATGCATTCCCACTCTAAAAATTTGGTTTGGATTGCACTCATGTCTTTGGTCAACATTTTCAAGATATAATGGCTCCCTATGATTGGAATTTTCAAATAGGATAGAGACAACTTTTAGTGGCATGTTTTCATCATTAGAATGAGGGTGTTGAGTCTCTTGCTATATAGAGAAATTCCTTCACCAAGAAAATCAAGTTTTCATTACTACATTTTTCAAAAAGATTTTGAACAAGAATGAAATTTATTTGTCATAAATCTAAATGCATTTTGGATCATTGTGCACTTCTAGGAGAAAATAAAGATTTGATAATAGGAATTGCATAAATGAGGGGTTGACATTGTCTCATGGTTATTGATGAGAATATTTTTTTCTTTTTGCAAATGGAGAAGTGAAATGAGAATGCAAACCCTTTTGATAAATCATTTTCTTGCATTTTTATTTATGTTAAAAGGACTCATGTGATGATACTACTTGATATAATTCTTTATTTCTTAATATCTCACACTTGAATTTATAATGCCTCTTATTGGAGTGTTCAATTTGTTTCTTTTTCCTTCTCTTATAGATTTTATGCTTGAAGAAGTGCTACTCTTTACTCTTTTTTAAATAATCATTGATGGAAAACCCATATAAAACCATTCTTTGGATCCCCTTTCCTCTAACCACTTGATTTAACACTTGCGTTTTATATGCAAATTTTTGAGAAAAGGACTTGGATGAAAGCATGAAGACAGAGGTTTTCTTGAAAATCATTGAACGAGAAGCATTTGAAGTTTTATTCTTGATTTCAAATGAAATTATAAGGACAAGGATAGAACAACACACATAGGTGGTATGGTTCTTAAGGAAGTTCCCATTTAAAAGCTTTGTGACATTTCCTTGAAAAAAGTGTTTACTTCGTGCATAAATCTTTATAAGTTTTCTTTTAAATGCTAGTTGGGTTAATGGAGTGCTTTAACACTTTCGTTTGGGTTAGAGTGCTTTGACACTTTCATTTGGGTTAATGGAGTGCTTTAACACTTTCATTTTATGTGCAGATTTTTAAAGAAAGGTTTAATGAAATAGCATGAACTTGGATCCCTTGTGGAAAATCTTTTACAAAACATATAATTATTTATGTGTGTTTTAAAGAGATTGATTGACAAAATTTTATTTCCAATTAAATGTGTGAGTGTATATTTTAAACCATTCAAACCAAATCTTGTATCACCACTTTTGAATATTCAAGAGTGTGCACATTGTGTAATAATTTATGTTGTAACAATTTAAAGAAATTTATCATCTTAAAGGTTGAAAAGCATCCATAAGGAATATTTAATGAAGGTTCCTTGTGTCATTTTGTAGAATTATGGCAAGTTGACAAGCAAGCACCACTAAATCAAGGATGCCTTAATCTAGTGAGCCTCAAATCCCTTCCATAAATGCTTCTTTATGGTGGGTCTTTCCACTTATATAAATATCTCAATATTACATAAAGAAAGATAAGGAAAAATTGAAGCAGGGTTAACGACTACACATGGGTAAAGTTCATATTTAAGATGGAAAGGACATCCAAGCAAATGTTGCAATAAAAAATAAAGAGCAATGAGAAATTTTGAACAGCCTCTATCAAAGAAGAAAAAGAAAACAAAGAAAACAATAATGGATAGAAAATAGTCTTCAAGAATGCACATGTCCCAAATACAAAAAAGAAGAGACCATAACCTACAAGATACCAAACTGTAGTGTATGAGACTAGATGATTTACACTATTTCCCAAATCATAAGGTTATGATTTTGGCTTTCTATAAAAAATGACCAACTATTGGATGTAAGCGCATGTAAATTGAGGATAATTGTAATATTGGATAAATATCCTCACCATCCAATTTAGGATGTAGACAAATTCTAGTAGGATAAGATGGCCATGTCAGCTAGGAATCCCAAGGGTTATTGGTAAAAAGTATAAAAAATGAACCTTTGCACTCTTGCAATGGGCTTTGTTTTGGCATTTAAGCTACCTTCATATGTTGAATATAGACACTATTAGCTAATGCTCTTATAACCTTACAAGTTGTGAATCACTGTGGACTATTCTCTCCATTCATAGTTTTCTTGAAGCTTGTAGGGATTGATGTTGTGATCTGTACAACATTCTCATTCTTGTAATATCTATGATTACTTGTTTATGCATTGCTAACAAGTCGATGTGAAGTAGGTATATCTTGATAACTTATAGGCTACTCACAGTTTCATAGAACTATTTAGGGGTTTGTGCATGTTGTACCTGGTGGATATTCTCTTTGTCCTTTGGTGGATATTCTCATGTCAATTAATTCTTAAAATGCTCCCAATTAAGATATATTAGTTTCTACATTTGTTTCTTAAATACTTACATTTTGCATTTTCATTAATAGTTGCAATTGATTTAAATCATATTCCAAGTTAAGAAATTCAAGACATAACTAGAGGGTCCATCATTTTCAATAGAGGAATGTCTAATTGGGCCTTTCTTCTGAATTTATATGGTTCACAACATACATTTGCCTACATCAACATTATATATTATAAGGAGCGCCACTACCCATTTATCATTGATTTAATCTAAGTAAATTGCATGTATTGTTTGTTCACATGAATAAATACAATTTATAGGAAAGCCAAACACTAAAGGAAGAATACTTACAAACATGAATACATACACCAAGTCAATAACAAAATTTCCAAGGTACAAAGGTTCAATTTGATAAAACAACACCTTTATAACGTAAGGATGAGTTTTCATATGATTTCTATCCAGTATTACGTAAGGATGAGTTTTCATATGATTTCTATCCACTATTAGAAACCAATGATCAAATTTCTATCCTAACCTACAAGATCTAAACTTTCATAGTCTTACCTAAAGTTATGCTCATTAAATGGGTGCCTTTCTAATTGTGCATGAGTTACCCAAACATCGTAGGGATCAAATAATCTTAACTCATGCTCAAGAAGAGGCCTGTGTAGTAAACCTTGTAAATTTGATATCTCATGTTATTGATGAAATTTTGGAATGCTTATATCAAATCCCTATTCCAACTTAAAATAATCTTAAAGACATCGATTCCAAATATAATGATACAACTCTCTTGTCGTATAATATCCTAGTAGATAATATTGATGTAAAACAATCGAATTAACCTTCTTGGTTGGTTCTAGGTGCATTAAAGAGTGTTTTTTTCCATGATCAACCAAACGACATAAATGATTACGTGATTATGTTATACAAGCTATTCATTTACTTAATATGAGAAACAAATATGTGGTATGTTTCTTATTTACTTATATTAGATTTGTGAATAAATCATTTTTTCGGTATTATAACTTAGCGGTTGGATCTATAACAAGATGGATTGATTTTGAAAATGTGGTTATACCTCAATTTGCAGAAAAATCCCATGTTGTTCCAGTGCTACGATTTCTGATGCAGGAGCGTCAAGTTAAAAGCCAACAATGTGATGCATTGATCACATGTTGTGGCTTGAGAAAGTGGCTCTAAGGGTTTAGAGAAGATAATTTATTGAATGTTTATTAATTTGAATTATGTAGACAGTTAGCACCGTTGTCAATTTTGGAGTCAAAGTAGGAATAGATGACTATCAGCGAGGAGACTGGAACCATCGAGTCAGTTGTTTCTAGTTAGTGGGGATTAGTTGTCCCTAAAAATAGTAAATCCCTAAATCTATGGAAAGATTTGTTAGAATAGTTAAAAAGAAGGTAGAGGATTAGTTGAGAAGGAGAGAGGGAGACAGGTACGAAGATGCAGGGCAGGAGGAGTTACAGTCGAGGGGGTTTTCATTTGTGAAATTTTTTTATTCTGGTGATAAATGTGAATAAACCCTTGCTTTAAAATTTGTTTTACTGTGTATGATTCAGAAGAAGGGATTCAAAGAAAACTACCCAAGAGGATTGCGTTTTCTAGTTTTGGAGATGCTTGATAATTTTGTGTTTTAAATGGTTGACTGTGCATTATCAAAAGCAAGGAATTTATACCAAGCTACCTAGAAAAGACCGGTTTGTATGTGTTGAAGACGCCCTTTGAAATTCGTGGGTTATTACAAGTCCGTTTGTATTTGCATTTGAACTTCCATTTGCCTCTGTCAAAAAATCATCTTATACAGTTTAGTTGAACCACATACAGATGATAATTGATCCATAGATTGTGCATATCATGGAGAAGTGTTAAGTGAATGGTGAATCTCAGAGTTAGTTTCCATAAAAGGATTCAGAATCATGTTTAATAAAACGTTCAAACCTGCTGTACGTTTCATTTGAAGATTTTATTTTGGTTATCTTTTGAAGATTTTCCAGTTTTGGAGACGCCTGATAATTTTGTGTTTTAAATGGTTGACTGTGCATTATCAAAAGCAAGGAATTTATACCAAGCTACCTAGAAAAGACCGGTTTGTATGTGTTGAAGACGCCCTTTGAAATTCGTGGGTTATTACAAGTCCGTTTGTATTTGCATTTGAACTTCCATTTGCCTCTATCGAAAAATCGTCTTATACATTTCAGTTGAACCACATACAGATGATAATTGATCCATAGATTGTGCATATCATGGAGAAGTTTTAAGTGAATGGTGAATCTCAGAGTTAGTTTCCATAAAAGGATTCAGAATCATGTTTAATAAAACGTTCAAACCTGCTGTACGTTTCATTTGAAGATTTTATTTTGGTTATCTTTTGAAATCGCCAATTGTAGAGACAGTTTGCTAAGGTGAGACCTTCAAGCTTAGGCTCATTGACACACCTGCATTAAGTGGGTGAATAAACCCTTGCTTTAAAATTTGTTTTACTGTGTATGATTCAGAAGAAGGGATTCGAACAAAACTGCCCAGGAGGAATGCGTTTTCCAGTTTTGGAGACGCCTGATAATTTTGTGTTTTAAATGGTTGGCTGTGCATTATCAAAAGCAAGGAATTTATACCAAGCTACCTAGAAAAGACCGGTTTGTATGTGTTGAAGACACCCTTTGAAATTCGTGGGTTATTACAAGTCCGTTTGTATTTGCATTTGAACTTCCATTTGCCTCTATCGAAAAATCGTCTTATACAGTTCAGTTGAACCACATACAGATGATAATTGATCCATAGATTGTGCATATCATGGAGAAGTTTTAAGTGAATGGTGAATCTCAGAGTTAGTTTCCATAAAAGGATTCAGAATCATGTTTAATAAAACGTTCAAACCTGCTGTACGTTCCATTTGAAGATTTTATTTTGGTTATCTTTTGAAATCACCAATTGTAGAGACAGTTTGCTAAGGTAAGATAGACCTTCAAGCTTAGGCTCATTGACACACCTGCATTAAGTGGTATCAGAGCAGAAGGAACAAGGAGTTTCTTTGCTGTGTAAAGAAGAATTATTTTCATCTTTTCCAAGGTCAAAGAAACAAGAGGAAGAAATATGAACAGTAATAATTGGAGAGCAAAATTATTACCTCAGAAATGGCTTTCAAAGTAGGACGTGGCAGAGGAGGTCGAGGAGGCAAAACTGTAGCCAATGCGGAAGTAATGGAGGAGTTAAGAGTTCTGCGGGAAGAAATGACAGCCATGAGAGAAGCTGGAAGAAGAGATCCTGAAGCGGGTGATGTTAGTGAAGCTGAACCAGAGAGTGAAGCAGAAGCAGAAGAAAGGACAGAAGAAGACATTGGAATGAAGTTATTGAAGGAAATCATTGGGGCTAGTTCAAAACCAAGAATAGAGATAGCTGCATATGATGGGGGATTAAATCCTGAGGAATTAGTTGACTAGATAAATTCCATGGACAAGCATTTTGATTTTGTTGAAATACCTGAGAATAAGAAAGTGAAGTTTGCAGTGACTAGGCTCAAAGGACATGCTTTACTCTGGTGGGATGGTGTACAAGCAGAAAGGAGAAGACTGCACAAGCAACCAATCAAGAATTGGGAAGAGAATGATTGCTAAACTGAAGGAGAAATTTCTGCCCAAAGACTATCAATTAGCCTTGTACAGACAGATGCAGAACTTGAGACAAAGAAGAAGAGGCAAGAATTATGAGGTTAGATGTTATACCTGTGGAAAGATAGGACATATGTCTTGGGATTGTCCAGGAGGGGCTGCAAGAGACTTCAGAGGAAGAAGATATTTTCAAAGAGGCCGAGCAAGAGGCAGGAATTATGAGGTTAGATGTTATACGTGTGGAAAGACAGGACATATGTCTTGGGATTGTCCAGAAGGGGCTGCAAGACAGGGAAATGTTCAAGTTGCACAAGCTAAGACTGAACAGAGAGTACCTGAGAATCATGTTGAGATTCTAGAAGCAGGAGATGCCTTGTTGATGAGGAGGACTTTACTCAAACCAAGCAAAGAGGTGCATGAACCTGAACAGAGGAAAAACTTGTTGAAAACAATGTGCAAATCACAAGGTAAGTGCTACAAATTAATTGTTGATAATGGCAGTACTGATATTTTAGTTTCTGTAGAGATGGTTGAAAAGTTAGGACTGCAGAGAGAAAAGCATCCTACACCCTACATAGTTTCTTGGTTGCAGAAGGGACACCAAGTATTAGTCAATGAGCAGTGCAAAGTTGATTTCCAGATTGGGAATTACAAGGATCAAGTCATATGTGATGTGATACCAATGGATGTGTGTCATGTACTGTTGGGTATACCATGGCAGTATGATAGGAATGTGATGTATAATGGTAGAGAAGATACTTTTGTCTTGGAGAAAGAAGGCAAAAGACATACTCTTGTTCCTCTAAAGGAAGAGAAAAAAGAGGAGCAAACCAGCCCAAAAGTATTGTTGGTCAAGGAGAAAGAATTTCTGGAACAGCTGCAAGAGGAAGAGGTAAGTTTTGCTATTGTTGGCAAACCTAGGATTGTTATGACCAACACTAGAATCGATGAATTACCTGCTGAAATTCAAAAATTACTAGATGAGTATGTAGACATAGTTGTGGATGATTTTCCAGATGAATTACCACCTGTAAGAAGCATCAGCCATCACATAGATTTGATTCCTGGAGCTAGCTTGCCAAACAAAGCAGCTTACAGAATGACTCCAGCAAAGAATGCAGAGATCAGTAGACAGGTACAAGAACTATTGGATAAAGGATTGGTCAGAGAGAGTTTGAGTCCTTGTGTTGTACCTACAGTATTGAGTCCAAAGAAGGGAGGAGAATGGAGGATGTGTACAGATTCTAGAGCCATAAATAATATCACTATCAGGTATAGATTTCCTTTACCTAGGATGGATGATTTAATGGATTGCTTGAGTGGTTCAAACTATTTCACTAAGATAGATTTGAAAAGTGGATATCATCAGATAAGAATGAGGGAAGGTGATGAGTGGAAGACAACTTTCAAAACAAATATGGGGTTATATGAATGGTTAGTTATGCATTGTGGTTTGACTAATACACCTAGTACTTTTATGAGATTAATGAATGAAGTACTTAAAAAATTCATAGGAAAGTTTGTCATAGTATATTTGGATGATATTCTTGTTTTCAGCAAGACAAAAGAAGACCATATTAGGCACTTGAATCTGGTTTTAAAGAAATTGCATGATGAAAAACTCCTAATAAATATGAAGAAGTGTTTCTTTATGAAGAAGGAACTGGTTTACTTAGGATTTGTAATTTCACAAGAAGGACTGAAGATGGACCCAGAAAAAGTAAAAGCAATTGCAGATTGGTCATCTCCAAGAAATATATTTGAGGTAAGAAGTTTTCATGGGTTGAAAAGTTTTTACAAGAAATTCATTAGAAATTTCAGTGGAATATGTGCCCCAATCCTGGACATAGTGAAGAGAGAAAAACAACCATTCCAATGGACTGTTGCAGCAGAGAAAGGTTTTAAATTATTGAAAGAGAGGATCACTGAGAAGCTTGTTTTAGCTCTCCCAGATTTCAAAAAAATATTTTCTGTTAGGTGTGATGCTAGTGGATATGCCATTGGAGGAGTGTTGAGTCAAGATGACAAACCAGTTGCATATTTCAGTCAGAAATTGAATGAAGCAAAATAGAAATACTCCACCTATGATAAAGAATTCTATGCAGTAATCCAAGATCTGAAGAAGTGGAGACATTACCTTATACCAAGGGAATTTATTCTATATTCTGACAATCATGCTTTGCAATTTATAACTAAGAAATAAAAGTTGAATCAGAAACATGCTAAATGGGTTGAATTTATGCAGAATTTCACTTTTGTTTTAAAGCATATAAGTGGAAGTTATAATAAAGTTGTAGATGCCTTGAGCAGAAGATGTTTAGTTTTGCAGGAAGTCCAAGTGAATGTTCTTGGATTAGAATATTTGAAGGACATGTATGAGGAGGATGTTGATTTCAAAGAAGCATATGAAGCCTGCCATAACCAAGTATTCAGAGATAGAAGCCCATGGATACACTTCATGATACAGGAAGGACTACTGTTTAAGGGAAGCAAGTTGTGCATTCCTAAATGTTCAATGAGGGATAATTTATTGAAGGAAAAGCATAGTGGAGGACTTGCTAGTCATTTTGGGAATGACAAAACCTATGCCCAATTGAGTAATTTTTACTACTAGCTAGGAATGAGAGCAAATGTACAGAAGTTTGTTGGGAAATGTCAAATTTGTCAGCATGCAAAAGGAAGGAAACATAATACTGGACTGTACTATCCATTACCTATTCCAAAAAAGCCTTGGGATGTTGTAAGTATGGATTTTGTTCTAGGATTGCCAAGAACACATAGAGGTAATAACTCTATATTTGTTGTGGTTGATAGATTTTCAAAAATGGCACACTTTATCCCTTGCACAAAAACTAGTGATGCCACTCTCATTGCAAATTTGTTTTTCAAAGAGATAGTAAGACTTCATGGTCTTCCTATGAGTATAGTCTCTGACAGAGATATTAAATTTGTTGGACATTTCTAGAGGACTTTAGGGAAGAAATTGGGGACAGACCTTAACTTTAGTTCAGCTTACCATCCTTAGATTGATGGGAAAACTGAAGTTACAAACAGAAACTTGGGTAATATCTTGAGAAGTTTGGTTAGTGAACATCCTAATCAATGGGATCTAGCCTTACCATAGGTTGAGTTTGCTTATAATGATTCACTTAATAGAAGTACTGGTTTGAGTCCATTCAATATTTTTTATGGGACAAATCCAAGAGGAGTGTTCGAGCTCAGAGACTTGGGAATGATGGAGAAAAGGAGTGCAGATGCAGAGGATTTTGCTGCAAACATGCAAATGTTGCATGAACAAGTTAAAGAACAATTACAGTAGAACAATCTCAGATATAAACAGAGGGCAGACTTGAAGAGGAGAGAAGTAAATTTTGAAGAGGGCGACTTGGAATTGGCATACTTGAAGAAAGAAAGGTTCCCTAGAGGCACCTATAATAAACTAAAGCTTAAGAAGATTGGACCTTGTAAAATCTTGAGGAAAGTCTCAGCAAATGCCTATGAGATTGAATTACCAGACAATATGGGAATTTCACCTATATTCAATGTTGCAGATTTGTATCCTTATCAAGAGGCTGAAACTTCATCAACCAATGAATTGGATACAGGACAGAAAGTGGAATGGCAGAAACAGATTCCTATTGTGCCAAAGCTGGAAATGGAGAAGATCTTGGACACTAGAGTGATGAGGAAAACCAGAGGACAGGAATACTATGAGTACCTGATCAAGTGGAAGAATCAACCACTTGAAGATGATACCTAGGTGACTGCTGCACTCATACAGAAAAGTGGCAGAACTGTGGAAGAACTCATGAACAGGAGTTCGGGTCAGTGCAAGCTAATGAGGGTCACTTTTGGCACGTTAGATGCAATAGAAAACTGAAAAAGCAGGCATCCCTCAACTTACTTGGATTTTTTGATTTACTTACGGAAAATATCTTGCATTGAGTAAAAAAGATGAAATGTAGGAAATTGAATCACGTTTCTGAATATATAACTTTTATGTATTGAAAATTTGCATAGCTATGTCAAGTTTCATTTTTCCTAACAGACACTTTTTATTTTTCAGGCAAATGATAAGGTATATGTTTTTGTGGGTAGAGCCTTTGAGGGCTTAAATGATGGAATCAAGCTACAAAAATCGGCATGCATGTAGAGAACACATAGCACTTCTGCGTCATTATTTTTCGAAAATTAAATTAGTAATTTTATAATTTTTTTATAATTGTCTAAGTGATCAAACCTCAAAAATAGTACCTCTTTTGTGGGTAGAGCCTTTGAAGGTCTTAATGCAAAAATCTTGAAATGGGTTTTTCATAGAACGTGGAGGTTAGTGTCCTCTTGTGCACCATACAATTTTTTTTTGAAATGATTGAGAATTGAAAAAGTTATGGAAGAAACACTAACAATGTGTTTCACGAGTTAAGGAGGTAGGACAGAAAAGAAATTGAAAGAAAATAGGAAAAAATAATATTTCAAAATAAAAGTTACATATTTGGAATCTGCAGAAAAAATGCTATTTGTGTCTAAGATTTCGTCAAAAATGACTGTGTGTAGCATATTGTAACGAGTGGCTAAACACAGGCTTCTCCAAAAACTGGAAGAAATACCCAATTAGCTTTGGTTTTTCATTAACATAGCACAGGTTTGGAATTACCGAAGCAAACACCAAAGCATACACATAGGATTATTGTTGACATGTGAGCATGTGACTCGGCCTGTTTAAATTCAAAAATATTGCCGCGCTTTTAGATTTAAATAACGCGTACGCGTTATATAACTAAATAACGCGTGCGCGTTATATCAATATTTAACGCGTACGCGTTATATAACTACATAACACGTACGCGTTATATAGTTACAAAACGCGCTCGCGTTATTCAAATCATAAAATACATGTTTAATACTTGAGAAAGAGGGGGTGTGGAAGTCAAGGTAATTTTTGTTTAATATTTGAGAAGGGGTGGGGAAGGGTCAAGAAAATCTATGGTTAATATTTAATAGGGGTGGGAAAGGGTCAAGGGCTTAGAAGGATGTTGGAAGCTTGAGTGGGGAGAGATGAAGGGAATGAGAACATGATGGGCTACAGGGGGTGAAGGGAAGTGGAGTTTGAGAGCACTATTAGGAGTAGAATAGGTTCTGAAGAGATATAGGGTTAGAAGTTGAAAGTGAGACTTGAGTGACAAGGGGGAATGGATGGAGGCAAGGGGGATGTGAGAGAGAAATAAAGAATACAAGGGGGGGAGAGACATAGAGCGAGGGAGGGAGAGGGACAATGGGGAGGAATGGATTTGGAGGGAGTGAGAGATAGATGGGGATAGAACGAAATAAGAGATAGGAAGGGAGGGACAGAAAGTCTTGGTGGGAGACATGCAGAGAGTGGTGGCGATGGAGAGAGAGGGAGTGATGGAGAGATTGGGATAGGTTGAGGGAAAGATGAGGGAGGGATAGAAGGTGAGAGACAGGCGATGAGAGAGGGAGGGAGAGAAGGTAGGGTGAGGGATGGAGGGAGAAAGTTGGAGATAGATATGGATGGAGGGGGGATGGGTTTGAGAATGGAAAGTGACATAATGTGTGTGTATGTGTGTGTGTTTGAGAGAGAGAGAGAGAGAGAGATTGATGGTTGGGGAGAGAGAGACTAGAGGGAGTTGTGAGCATCATATTCTCCATCAGCATCATATTCTTCATCATCATCATCTTCATGACCATCATCGTCATCATCAACATCTTCATCATCATCACCATCATCATCATCATCATCATATTCCTCATCAAATCAACATCTCCATCATCATTATCATCATCATGATCATCATCTAAACATCACCATCACCATCATCATCAACATCTTCATCATCATCACCATCACCATCATCATCAAAATCTTCATCGTCATCACCATCACCATCACCATCACCATCACCATATTCATCATCATTGTCATCTCTAGGTTCCCCATCAACATCAACATCTCCATCATCATCATCTTCTTCATCATCATCATCTTCATCACCATCATCATCATCATCAACATCTTCATCATCATCACCATCATCATCATCATCATCATCTTCCTTGAATCAGATCAACATATCCATCATGTCACCATCATCTTCTTCATCATCATCTAAACATCACCATCACCATCACCATCATCATCATCATCTTCATCATCATTACCATCACCATCATCATCAACATCTTCATTGTCATCACCATCATCATCATCATCATTGGCATTTGTAGGTTCCTCATCAACATCTCCATCATTATCATCTTCTCCATCATCATCATCTTCATCACCATCATCATCAGCATCAACATCTTCATCATCATCACCATAATCATCATCTTCATCGTCATCAGGTCAACATCTCCATCATCATCATCTTCTTCATCATCTTCACCATCATCATCATCATCATCATCTTAATCACCATCTCCATCATCTCCATCATCTCCATCATCACCATCATCATCACCATCACCATCATCGTCATCTTCATGACCATAAACATCTTCATCATCATTGTCATCAACCCCTTCCTCATCAACATCTCCATCATCATCATCATCATCATCATCATCACCATCTGAACATCACCATCACCATCATCGTCAACATCATCATCATCATCATCATCATCAGCATCATCATCAAAATCTTCATCGTCATCACCATCACCATCTTCATCATCATTGTCATCTCTAGGTTCCCCATCAACACATCTCCATCATCGTCATCTTCTGAATCATCATCATCTTCATCACCATCATCATCGTCATCTTCTTCATCATCATCATCTTCATCACCATCAACATCGTCATCAACATCTTCATCATCATCACCATCATCATCATCATCATCATCTTCCTCATCAGATCAACATCTCCATCATGTCACCATCATCTTCATCTTCATCATCATCATCATCATCATCATCATCATTACCAACACCATCATCATCAACATCTTCATCGTCATCACCATCATCATTGGCATCTATAGGTTCCTCATCAACATCTCCATCATCGTCATCATTGGCATCTGCAGGTTCCTCATCAACATATCCATCATCGTCATTTTCTCCATCATCATCACCATCATCACCATCATGATCTTCTGAACATCATCATGATCATCATCTAAACATCACCATCACCATCATCGTCAACATCTTCATCATCATCGCCATCAGCATCATCATCAAAATCTTCATCGTCATCACCGTGACCATCTTCATCATCATTGTCATCTCTAGGTTCCCCATCAACACATCTCCATCATCATCATCTTCTTCATCATCATCATCTTCATCACCGTCATCATCGTCATCAACATCTTCATCATCATCAGCATCATCATCATCATCATCTTCCTCATCAGATCAACATCTCCATCATGTCACCATCATCTTCATCATCATCATCATCATCATCATTACCAGCACCATCATCATCAACATCTTTATCGTCATCACCATCATCATTGGCATCTGTAGGTTTCTCATCAACATCTCCATCATCATCATCATTGGCATCTGCAGGTTCCTCATCAACATATATCCATCATTGTCATTTTCTCCATCATCATCACCATCATGATCTTCTGAACATCATCATGATCATCATCTAAACATCACCATCACCATCATCGTCAACATCTTCATCATCATCGCCATCAGCATCATCATCAAAATCTTCATCGTCATCACCATCACCATCACCATCTTCATCATCATTGTCATCTCTAGGTTCCCCATCAACACAACATCTCCATCATCATCATCTTCTTCATCATCATCATCTTCATCTCCATCATCGTCCTCATCAACATCTTCATCATCATCACCATCATCACCATCATCATCAACATCTTCATCATCATCACCATCATCACCATCATCATCATCATCTTCCTCATCATATCAACATCTCCATCATGTCACCATCATCTTCATCATCATCATCATCACCATCATCATCAACATCTTCATCACCATCATCATCAACATCTTCATCATCATTACCATCATCTTCATCAACATTATCATCATTATCATCTTCATCTGCATCATGATCATCTTCATTGTCATCACCCTCCTCCTCCTCATCATCTTTATCATCTTCATCTACATCATGATCATCTTCATTGTCATCACCCTCCTCCTCCTCATCATCTTGTGCACTTATGCACTTAGGGATTAATGTTTAGAAGAGGGTCTAAAGGCCTTTATGGGGGAGGGGCTCTAGGAACAAGGTAAGACAGAGAGGGCAGGGGGGAGGGATAAAGGCGTAGAGGGTTAGTGATTAAGGGAGAAGAAGGGAGAGAGTGCTATAGGGAGGGATAATGACGAAGATAAAGAGAAGGTGGAGAGATGGAGAGTGGGGTGGTAGAGACATGGCTGAGGGGAGAGAAAGAAACATGAAAGAAACATGTAGGGAGAATGAGGGACAGATATTTAGAAAGAGATAGGGGGTATCTAGGGATTATTGGGAGAGAGCTAGGAGGTATTAAACCATACAAAACATTTGTTTTGTATGCAATCATATAAATTATTAGTTTTCTTTGATTTTGTTCGTTGCCCTAGCCGTGCACTTAACCTATTAATTGTGCTTGACTATATCGCGTTCGCGTTTTTTCACTACATATCGCGCATGCGTTTTGTATTTATATAACGCGTACGCGTTTTTTAACTCACAGAAATAATGGCCTGTTGCTGTCCGAGAGCAACTTCACTCTGTCCGAACGAAAGCAATAATCCCGCGATTTTTCGAACAGCACGAGCCCGCGTCTGAAAATTTTCACATTCTACACCAACTCCATCATTTTTTTTTATGCAGGTGCAGCATTGAGGACATCTTTCATGGTTGCTCACTGTGGTGTTGGATTATATGGCCATATTTGAAGAAAATAATTAGCAAGCTTGAAGAATCTCCAATTGAAGAACACCAAAGATAAGGCCTTTGAAAGATTCATTTTGCTTATATTTGAGGAGCACACAAGATAAGATATCAAGCTTCAAGACCAACAAGGAAGAACTTCCATTTGCTTATTATTGAAGAGCTTGTAATTGAGGAGCAACAAAAACAAACTATATTGAATTGATCATTGTGGTGATGGGGAATGCACGTAACCGAGTAAACAAATCAACAAGGAAGAAGAGATCTCAAGAAGTCATTGAAGAAGAGAAAGAAAAGAAAAGAATATACATGATGAATCGGAGGCTTTCTTTGGAAACTAATCCAAATCCAATTGTAGAGGATACCATGGTTCATCCTATTAATCCACGACAAGAGGGACCTTCAATTTCCACAATAGTTGTTGAACAAGCACCCCATGGAAGTAATCAAGAAGCAAAACGTAGGTGCTCATTAGGGGATGTTTCAATTCCCACTTCAAGTCAAAGTGATAAGTTACCATCTCAAGATGAAGCTCACGAAGAAACACCCAATTTGCTATCCGGATGTGGTTATACAAGCGATGAAGTCAGAGAGGCGTTGGACATTTTGCCTACTGTTGAAGAAGAGAATGTTATCCACACCATTGATGAGGATGTTGGACTTCCACAGACCATGGATGAGGATGTTGGACTTCCACCATCCAACTACCAGGAAGAGAATGAAGGACACCAAGCTACTACTGAAACGCCAGAGCGTCTTGGTGATGCGCTACATGGTACAATTCCAACCCCCTTACCTCCATTAGCAAGCACACGTCGAAGAACTCCGAAGCGTATACAAGTTGATGAAAGACTTATGAATTCCATTGAAGGTACGCTATCTAAACGTAGTATTGCTTATCAAACTCAACAGATACTTGATAAATATTTTGTTTCTAAATGTGATGGAGATAAATGTAGATTATTTTTATCATTGTTAAAATCTAGGAGCATGAATGTTGTTAGGAAAAAGTTAGGGATAAAGATGATAAAGAATTCTGAACCAAGTTCTCATATAGTTAAAATCCTAGTAGATGCATTTGGTAAAATTGGTAAGAACACACGTTCAAAGGACCGCAATGCTGCTCGTCGTGTGTTGTCACAATCAATTGCAGATAAGAACACCAGGGCCCTTCGTATTCTCAGGCCTACATCCAAACTAGTTAATTTGAATGTAAAAACCCTCCATAGGTATTCTATTAGAAGAGAACATCTTGACACAACCGATCAGACAGATTTTTGGGCCTTTGTTGGTCGGTTGCCACGTCGTGACATGAATCTAGTTGATGCAGTAAAGGGACTAGTGCACAGTTTTTGGCATGATCACACAAGGCCTTCTTCAAACCGAAAGGATGTACTAAAACTAAGAAGGGGTTCAAAGGATCGTGAACCACATACTAAGCATCTTCTTGATATAACACAGACAGAGCTTTACGAGAAATTTAAGATTGAGCATAGACAATTGAACTTGGGGCAAAGATCTTTTGAGAAATGTAAGCCATGGTATGTTAGAATAAATACTCTTCGTAACACTTGTTGTTGTAGATACCATGTAGAATATGAATATTACTATGAAACATTTTTGTACATTCGTCGTGTGTTGCATACTAACATTGTGCAGGATTGCTCCATGACAATACCACCGACTTCATCAAGAGAATTCATTCATAGCATCATGTGCAATAGGCCTGAGGGGCAAACATACTATGCAAAATCTTGTTTGGATGGAACATGCTCCAACTATGCTGGAATGGCATTATTGAGCCAATGTATGCACGAGAATGGAGACAGTGAATTTGGGAAAATGGTTACAGACATGAAAAGTTTCAAATATATCAACTATGAAATAGTCCCAGGGAAAGAAAGCAAAAAAATACAATTGGTGACATCTCAGGTATGCATTTATATCTATAAAATTATGTTGTAACGGTTACATTTCAATCCTTACTTACAACAAAAAACTGACATTGAGATCATTTTGTGTCACCAGGTACAAGTTAGTGACTTCATCAAGGAATTTATTGAAAAGACACATCAATATGTTCAGCATGTCCACGTGGCACGATGGCAGGATGAGAAGTTTAGAATATGCAGAGATACATTTCCCCTTGGTACTATACTTTCAGTTGTTGATTTTGCCGAGAACTACACTCTGCAACCTCAAAATGAGATCCAAAGTCAGTATTATCACTCTGAGCAGGTTTCCTTGATGGTCCATATCACATATAGGCATGGCCCAAATAGAACTGAAGAGCAAAGAGAAATTCTGAAGGAATATCACTTCTACATAAGTGATGATAGGTGCCACGACTTCCACTATGTACGTCATTGCTTCATCATGTTCTATGATCACTTGAAGGGAAGGAACATACAGATGGACCGACACTGGATTTGGTCTGATGGGTGTGCTGGTCAGTTCAAAAATGCACGCATATTTCAGTGGTTGTGTTCATTGCATAAAAACTACAAAGTGCCACATATGTGGAACTATTTTGAGACTGGGCATGGTAAAGGAGAGCATGATGGAGCCGGAGCATGTGTCAAAACAGCCCTACGAAGAGAGGAATTGAATGTATCTACAGAATCTACTATTCTAAATGCTCAATCTATAGTCAGGTGGTGCACGTCAGTAATGGGAGAGGAATCAACTATGCGAGTAGAATCCACAAGAAAGAGACATGTGGAGAGATTTTTTTGGGAGGTGGTAGACATAGATCGTTCACATGCATGGGAATGCAAGACTGTGCCTGGGACTCGTGGCTTTCATTCGGTTCGAAGCTCTGATAACCCAGTATTTGAAATTTGGACCAGAAAACTTGCTTGTTTTTTCCCGCCTTGTTGTGATGGTGACTGGGATGGGTGTGAATCATTGGATTGGGTTGATGGATGGGATCGCATATCACTTCCACTTGATCAGCGTGCAATTGTTGAGTTAACTCCGTTGGAAGAAGACCAATCATCTATTTCTGCAGATTTTGATCATGTCTCAGACCTTGTACAACCCGGTATGATGCATTTCCTTAACATTTTTTGTTTGTTTACGTAGTCTTCAAATGCACATTAATGGCCTTGTATCGCACGAAAAATATTTTGATCATATACCTACAATCATATAATGCAGGGCACATATACGCAGTGGTTGCCTCAAAAGATACTGAATGGGGTGATGAATACTGGTTGGCACGCTGTATAGATGGAAAGCAAACCCTCATTGTGTCCATGACTGACGATGAAAACAACCACTTTCCAACTGGATCTATGGTTGTTAAAGGTGAATACTTGACACGGGACAGCAATGGAAGAAAGAAGGGTGGATATGTTTACAGGGATTACAAACCAGGTGCAAGTGTGTATCACTTTACCAACTTAATCATTGGCACAAACCTTCAGGTACGAACAATGCCTAGTCGAAATACATCGAAGGTACGCTACTTCTTACCGGATACAGAGCACGAGAGACTAATGGAGACCATCAGTATAAGAGATGATCCGGAGGGCTTGGTTGTATGATAATAGGTGGGATCTAGCATGATGAGGTACGTTACAT
This sequence comes from Larix kaempferi, assembly GCA_027924585.1. Lineage (NCBI taxonomy): Eukaryota > Viridiplantae > Streptophyta > Pinopsida > Pinales > Pinaceae > Larix > Larix kaempferi. Next base: position 11,825,830 of record BSBM01000792.1, read on the forward strand.
ACTTTTAATACTATACTATTTATACTATTTGTAATTGAATATTGATATATGCTCAATTTTCACATGTATGTTTCATATGAATATGTCAATTTTGCGTTCTTGATATGCCAAATTTACGTTTACGTTGTTTATAAATATGCCAAAAGTTCTCTTGTATGTCAAGTTTATGAATATGCCATTTTTTACATATGATCAGTAAACCCTAAAATTATATTATGTTCATCATGTTGGTTATTGGCTTCACCCAACAAAATTAATTCAATTCATGCTCACTATATTAAACAATACACTTATATTAAATTTAATTCATGTCTTGTTAAATATTTCATAATGAATTAGCTAGTTGAGAGCACCACCTTAGACCAAGCCATCATCATCAACATCTTCATCATCATCACCATCATCATCATCATGGACCTGCAAAACCCTAGTTTCCAAAGTGTCTAGGCAGGTTCGGGTTAGGAACACTAGCCATACCCGCCCGGTGGATGATTTTCCAAAGTTGACCCCCGTGTGCAAAAATAGCACACTCCCACACTGAGCAAAACCCTAGTTTCCAAGATGGACCTGCAAGGTGACACATGGGCCACCGGGTAGGAGGGGAGGGGCACCCCTAGCACTATCCCGGTGTGCTGAATCCAACGGAGTCGACGGTTCGTCGATCCGAGCCACGGTCTTCATTCTATGGCTCATCCCGTCTCACTACCAGAAGGCCTTCAGGGACACCTGCTGGATACCTACCGGGGGCATAGAACTCCAACCATGCAACAAAACCGGGTTCCGGGGAGACCTGCAGGTGTGTCTAGACAGGTTCGGGCTAGGAACACTAGCCATACTTGCCCGGTGGATGATTTTCCAAAGTTGACCCCCGTGTGCAAAAATTGCACACTCCCACACTGAGCAAAACCCTAGTTTCCAAGATGGACCTGCAAGGTGACACATGGGCCACCGGGTAGGAGGGGAGGGGCACCCCTGGCACTATCCCGGTGTGCTGAATCCAACGGAGTCGACGGTTTGTCGATCCGAGCCATGGTCTTCATTCTATGGCTCGTCCCGTCTCACTACCAGAAGGCCTTCAGGGACACCTGCTGGATACCTACTGGGGGCATAGAACTCCAACCATGCAACAAAACCGGGTTCCGGGGAGTCCTGCAGGTGTGTCTAGACAGGTTCGGGCTAGGAACACTAGCCATACTTGCCCGGTGGATGATTTTCCTAAGTTGACCCCTGTGTGCAAAAATTGCACACTCCCACACTGAGCAAAACCCTAGTTTACGAAATGAATGCACAATGAAGCCACTGGGCCATGGGGAGACGAGGGAGAGGGCCCCCTAGAGGTAATCGCACGCCAGGATACCAACGGAGTCGACGGTTCGTCGGTCCGACGTCCGGTTTCCGAGTTATGTCGAGTTGCAAGTCGCATGAAAATGCCGTTCAGGGACACTTGGTGAATTTCCGTCCGGGAGCCAAAAAGCAAACGAAGCAGGAAGATTGCGTGCCGTTGGCTCCTGCAAGTGTGTGTGGGCAATGTCGACGTGGGAACACTGCCGAGAGCCATAAATCCATGATAGTAAATTAATTCATGACAAAAAAAACTGAATTATTCCTTTCAATGGATGTGGTTTTCAATTTCCTATGTTGTTAGGTCAATTTGGCACATTCATTGAAAGAAATTGTAGACTTTAATGATGATCACAACAAGTGTGTTTGTTAAAACCTTGTGAAATAGAGCATCAAAAGACCTACATTGTAGGCCATATAATTGTGTTTGTTTACCTTTTGTTTGATGGACCATGCACAATAAGTAATAAAATAATTTTTGAAGTAGGTCATTTCATTTTTCTGATTTTTTCTTTGGTGGTGTTGAAAAAGACCATTGTTCTTATTGATGGGATTTCATGTGCTTATGATTCTTTGGATAATCTAGACACATACAAGGACACCATTATTAGACTAATTCATTATGAACAATTTAATATGAGTAATCTACATAAATGAATTGAAAAATTAACAAAAATAACAAACAACCCATATACCTTGGAATATAACACAAGAGTGACCATGTTAGGCAATCTTACTTATCTACTTACCTATGGTCATTTAAGTAGACCATTTGGATCATGTCTATTACTAATGATCTCCATTAACTTTTCATGTTCACAATGAGGCTTGAAGTATCATACCTTTGATGGGTGCTTCCTTGGCATTGTTTGTAGTTTGAGGTTTGTATCGAAAACTAAGTTTGTAAAGTGGTATATAGATTCACCTAGTCTAATCTTGAAATACATAACCAACCTTCTTCCATGTTTGGTCATCCAGTGTTAGATATTATCCTTTAATAACCATCAAACTGAGTCCAACGTGTGAGTCCACTAAATAGACAAAATGTAATGTATTCATGCTAGTTGATAAGATTTAATCTCATATTCCCTAAACTTGGTTGTACAAGATTTGAGACATGATCATAATGTGGTGAAATGGTTGATTAGTCCTCATCCAACTAGGATAATTCAATATTTATACCTAGAATAATGGGGAGTGATAGAATTTTCTTGTCCATATTTCTACTATAACATTGTTTGAGTTTCAAACTAAATGAAATCCACAAATTCCATGCATTATTCTATGTGATTGATCTACATCAACCACCTCCCAAAAATATCTTTGCACATGTCCTTTCCTTATTGAGTCCTCTTCTCGTCTTCTTGTTCCATCTACAATTATTGAAGAACACCATTCAACAATAGATTTTGTGTAACTAATGAGAGAATTTCTCGTAAACTTCCATTTTTACCTGCAGAATGTAATTTTTATGCACACAAGATCTCGATCATGATCCCCTTTCCCACACTCAGTTTCAAAAGTCCTGTAAAGGCAACCTTTACATTTACATTTGCATTAACATGACAACCAAGTATCAAAAATGAGATTGATGGTGTTTATTCTCATGCAATGTATACAGTTAGGATTAAGACAACTGTATAAATCTATGGAATTATAAGACATTGTTTGGGATCTGCAGGATGGGAATGAAGTATTTTTTAGGGATTAAGAGGAGTATGCAATTACGCAAACTTATGAATGCCTATTGTGACAAGCAATCCATTGATTTCAACTCCATCACATTTCTGTTTGATGGATGATGTTTGCAAGGTGAGCAAGTTTAACCCACCAATGCGAGATTGCATGCAATTACACTGAGCAAAACCCTAGTTTACGAAATGAATGCACAATGAGCCACTGGGCCATGGGGAGACGAGGGAGAGGGCCCCCTAGAGGTAATCGCACGCCAGGAGACCAACGGAGTCGACGGTTCATCGGTCCGACGTCCGGTTTCCGAGTTATGTCGAGTTGCAAGTCGCATGAAAATGTCGTTCAGGGACACTTGGTGAATTTCCGTCCGGGAGCCAAAAAGCAAACGGAGCAGGAAGATTGCGTGCCGTTGACTCCCACAAGTGTGTGTGGGCAATGTCGACGTGGGAACACTACCAACACTGGCTCGGGGGAGGTTTTTGCAGAGTTGACCCACCAATGCGAGATTGCATGCAATTACACTGAGCAAAACCCTAGTTTACGAAATGAATGCACAATGAAGCCACTGGGAAATGGGGAGACGAGGGATAGGGCCCCCTAGAGGTAATCGCACGCCAGGAGACCAACGGAGTCGACGGTTCGTCGGTCCGACGTCCGGTTTCCGAGTTATGTCGAGTTGCAAGTCGCATGAAAATGTCGTTCAGGGACACTTGGTGAATTTCCGTCCGGGAGCCAAAAAGCAAACGGAGCAGGAAGATTGCGTGTCGTTGACTCCCGCAAGTGTGTGTGGGAAATGCCGACGTGGGAACACTACCAACACTGGCTCGGGGGAGGTTTTTGCAGATTTGACCCACCAATGCGAGATTGCATGCAATTACACTGAGCAAAACCCTAGTTTACGAAATGAATGCACAATGAAGCCGCTGGGCCATGGGGAGACGAGGGAGAGGGCCCCTAGAGGTAATCGCACGCCAGGAGACCAACGGAGTTGACGGTTCGTCGGTCCGACATCCGGTTTCCGAGTTATGTCGAGTTGCAAGTCGCATGAAAATGCCGTTCAGGGACACTTGGTGAATTTCCGTCTGGGAGCCAAAAAGCAAACGGAGTAGGAAGATTGCGTGCCGTTGACTCCCGCAAGTGTGTGTGGGAAATGCCGACGTGGGAACACTACCAACACTGGCTCGGGGGAGGTTTTTGCAGAGTTGACCCACCAATGCGAGATTGCATGCAATTACACTGAGCAAAACCCTAGTTTACGAAATGAATGCACAATGAAGCCGCTGGGCCATGGGGAGACGAGGGAGAGGGCCCCTAGAGGTAATCGCACGCCAGGAGACCAACGGAGTTGACGGTTCGTCGGTCCGATGTCCGGTTTCTGAGTTATGTCGAGTTGCAAGTCGCATGAAAATGCCGTTCAGGGACACTTGGTGAATTTCCGTCCGGGAGCCAAAAAGCAAACAGAGCAAGAATATTGCGTGCCGTTGACTCCCGCAAGTGTGTGTGGGCAATGCCGACATGGGAACACTACCAACACTGGCTCGGGGGAGGTTTTTGTAGAGTTGACCCACCAATGCGAGATTGCATGCAATTACACTGAGCAAAACCCTAGTTTACGAAATGAATGCACAATGAAGCCGCTGGGCCATGGGGAGACGAGGGAGAGGGCCCCTAGAGGTAATCGCACGCCAGGAGACCAACGGAGTCGACGGTTCGTCGGTCCGACGTCCAGTTTCCGAGTTATGTCGAGTTGCAAGTCGCATGAAAATGCCGTTCAGGGACACTTGGTGAATTTCCGCCCATTTTATAATTTAAGCCACTTTTAAATATTTGAACTTCCATATTATTTTGGAAAGAGTATAATATTTCAAAACTCCTAAAGAGACAAAAACACATGATCAAAACTCCTAAGGCTGTAATTTAGAGTAGTAATAATGGGGGTGATGGAGTTGAATTTGATCCTATGGAAGATAATGATACTAATATTATTGAGAATAAAGGGATAATAGGTTGATCCATGACACCTTTGTTTTCATGGATGAGGATGCACCTATGTATGAGACCTATGATAATATTCATGATGTACATCTTATTGATAAGGCACACAAAGGCCTATACAAGAGATCAAAGATGGGTCACTTTGTCTACTAATTTGATGTTGATAAAATTGAAGGTATTGAATGACATTTCAAACAATGGTATGACAAAGATCCTAATGTATACACAAGGTTAATATATAAGGTGCCCCATAAGGTTCTTTGTCATATCCCTATAATTCTAGGTTTTTGATGATTGTTTAGGTTAAAAAACATAGCACATTATATGGATTATCATGTACAAAGATAAGTGAAGATGGTATTATATGAGTGGCTACAAATGGTTCTCAATTTACGATCATCAAGGAAATATTACCCATTTTTTAAGAAGAACCTCATAATGTTAAACTTTCATTGGTAGTTGATGGCAATGGGTGTGCATGAGTGAGTTCGTTGAAACCTTGAAAACATTGTATTGCATTTAGTTTGATTAAATTACACGAGCAAGAACTTTGACATAACTTGTAATGATCATCCAAAATCACAAATTTTAATTAGATACCAATTAGTGCATGCATGTAGTGAATTCGTTGAAACCTTTGAATATAATAGTTTGTTCTTTTGACATAGTGCATTCATGAGTAATAGATAATCCACACAAATCAACACATTAGAATGACACAAGTACATGTATCCAAAAGTACATATATATCCAAAAGTGCATGTCTCCAAAAGTACATGTATATCCAAAAGTCTCCAAAAGTGCATGTCTCCAAAAGTACATGTATATCCAAAAGTATCGAAAAGTACATGTATCCAATGAAGTCAATGTACATGTCTCCAAAAGTACATGCACAATAAAGTCAATGTACATGTCTCCAAAACTGAATGTATCGAAAAGTACATATATATACAAAAGTATCCAAAAGCACATGTGTCCAAAACTATCCAAAACTATCAAAACTCAAGCTTTCTCTTGTTCTTTCCCGACGTTGATCCTCTAGGCACATCCCTAGGATCAATGTGCATCCCTGGATCCTGCAAATTAAATATCAATTGTTAAATTCAACTAACTATGTACACTAATACATTATCTCAACAATTATCAACTGGTGCATGGAAAGTGCATGAAACACTTGGTCACTGAAGGACATCTCACCTCAACTGACAAAGGAGATTGCGTTGCTTGTGTAGCAGATGGAGCCGTCGGTTGAACATCCAGGATGGTTGAACCAGGGGGGCCAGGCACTGCTCCTGCTGGTGGTGGCTACAATGAAAAAATGTTGAAATAGTTAGAAATGCATGAATAAACAATAGGTCCAACAATAATAAACTATGTAAAGATAATGTTGAAATAGTTACATACCTGTGTGTGATCAGTCGCCATTGCAGATGCGGCACTAACTGCTGCATCAACCATCGATGCAAGGTTCTCAGCAGACAACTCGGGTTCCTGTTGCAGTAAACATGCAATTCAAACATTAACAAAAACGATTTATGCACTGGATTTCAATTTAAACAACAAATATCATCGAAGGATATACATTACCGTGGTGTGAGTAAGCCCATGGTCGTGGGAAGCTGGAGTCTTTCTCGGAGTAGAACGCCTCACATACACACGACCCTTGTTCACGAATGGCCTGGAGGGAGATGCAAATCCAGGCAATGGGCCAGATGTGTCGGATGGTGCCTACAGTCAGCAAGTGTTCATGTAGTTAGACATGCATGATTCAACAAACAAACATGTATTTAAAAAATGTCATTTTTAATTGTTTACCTGGAGCCCAGACGTTTCAGGGGACGGTATGACCATGGGTACTACCTCCACATTACCTTGCCCCTCTGAAGGATCTTCCATCTGCAAGTTTAATAATTGTAAATATTAGACCGTATATAGCATTAATGAACTAAAATGTAAAGTATGTGGAAATTAACAAATTAACAAGTATTAAAAAACTGAAATTTTAAAATGTTTACCTCGGTGTGAGATACGGCAATAGGTGGTATATAAGATGGGCCTACCGAATGGGTAGCATCATGCCCCCCTGTAGAGTCTGGAACATCCAGCTCTGGGGTGTCACTGCCGGCATAAAGCATCAACTGCAAGTTCACAAACATAATATATTAGCTCAAACTATATATATGTGTACAAAAACGAAAATAAATGAAGAATTTATTACAATTAACCATCAACATACCTCTCTCAAAAACCCACTGAAGGCAACATCTGAGGCAATACCATAACAGGGACGACCACATGATGTGCACTCGTGAGGATCAGCACTAGGATGGGGAATAGTCGATGGTCCTGCACTAGTGGATGGTCCTGATGGTCCTGCACTAGTGGATGGTCCTGATGGTCCTGCACTAGCTGATGGTCCTGCATGGTGACGAGTTGGTGTATGTACCACACCAGGGACAGATGTCCCTTCCTCACCCATATGTTGAACCATCCTGCCATGGCGAACAACCGCCCGTGCCAAACTCAAAAATGCATCCCGTGTCTGCGGAATAATGCGATGTGCTGGTGGGACATCTGGCCCAGGCAACTGCCTGCGAGGTGCAGGGATAGGGCGATCCTGGTCTCAAAGCCTGGCATTGGGCCGGTTTTGGGGCATCCCCCCACCGATCCCCTGAAACTGTAACATGTCAAAATAGTTAACGTGTTTATGCAACACGAACTCTGCGTACATCTTTCGAAGGAAATATAAGGGAATTTCCCTGTTGTTGTGTGGTGGCATATCAAAAACCATGTACCATCTGTCCATCCAGTTATCAACAAATGGTTGAAACGTGCACCACTCAATGGAGATATGCGGCCTGCTTGCATTTGGGATTTCCCCCGTCCGAGGGTCCCTAAACAATGCAAATATAAGCTCTTTGGATATTTTCAACTTTTTTACTGCATTGTAATCTAGTCCATCAGCATATTGTTGTCTTTTTCTTTCTCTGTAAGATGCAATATCATATAGGACATTTGTAGATTGTGAAATGGTGTCCACAATTGCATCCAAGGTTGATGCAAGTGAACGGCGAATCCTGTCGCCACCACTAAAAGCTGCGCTTATGCCCCTCAATTGGGCAAGCTCAATCAATATTTCGGCATTGGTATCCATAGCCGCAACTGCAATAAAGACATTAATACGAAAATCATTAGAAACATATACATGGTATATAATGACGTCTCTTCAAAATTGAACATGTATTAAATCAAACTCACATAAGCAATTTAATGGCATTCACTTACATACATTTAAAACTTAAAATTAAACATTTGACAATTAAAAAGTAAGTTAGTCAGATTGGCAGAGAGGAGGAGGAGGAGGATCAAGGCAGTGATGAGTTTGTTGATTTAGGCATGGAGGAGGAGGATCAGGGCAGTGATGAGTTTGCATCTATGTGTCTCAATGTCTCATTGTGTTTTGTGATTGTGAATGACAAATGTGTTGTGATTTGTGAATGATCTAATTTCTATTGAATATTTCATATTTGTAATTGTAAATGTAATTTCTATTGAATATTTGTAATTGTAAATGTTAAATTTTATTGGATGATCTATATGTCTATATTTTTAAATTTTAATATATTTTAAAAATATATTAATTCCGGGGGTCACCGTGTCCTACGTGTCATAATTCCGGGGGTCACCGTGTCTAGTGGGGACCAGGGATCAAATTTGAAGGGTGGGGTCCCATTTCACTATGAAGGGCTATGAGATATTGAACACTATTGAAGGGCTATGAGAAATTTATTAATATTTATTCTATGTGTATATATGGATGTGTTCATGTTGCATGGATTGGATTCTAGGTTAACCGAGGCCTTTTTAGAGCAAAGAATGGGGTAATTACTATTTGGAAACAAGTTTTTTATCAAATGTAAATTGTGGTGATGGAAGATATTGAGGGTGCCACATGTTGTGGAGAAAGTAGTATTGATTCCTATGACGTAATAGGGAGTTCAAAAAGTCTGGTTTCAAGTATTGTCATGCGTAGCTCGATTGATTTTTCTCGCGCTAGGGTTGTAGCAACTGTTATGGCCATTACTGTTAAAAGGATTGATGGGGTGGAATCCCGTGAAACGATGAGTTCTTTTGTTAAGACGTAGATTCAGTGAAATTTGGTGGGAGTCTCATGTTCATTTTATGCACAAAATTCGATTACTTGATTTTGTTGCATTGTTAACTCTCCTCCTAGTCATAGCTACAAAACATTTTCACATGATACGAAACCTTGCCAGCTAATGAAAAGACATGAGTGCACTCATTTTCATTATATTTAGTGAGTTGTGGCTGGCGTCAGGGACACTCGTGTCCCGTGTTCTCGTGTTGGGTGACTTAGATGGATACATTGTAGAAAGGGGGTCCGAGTTCTATTTTTTTCAATTTTAGGTTGGATTACGAATTTTTGAGTTTTTTAAAAACGATTCATTTTAATTATTCATTCATCTTGGTTGAGGGAGATTGAGGGAGATGTGAATTTAATGAAAGATTGGGTTATTCCCAATTTTATCAATATTAAAAAACTAGGTTTTTTTAAACAAAAAAAATAATAATAATTTAGGTTAAAAATGATAAAAAAAGAGTATGGGTGAAAGAATTACCTGATTGGATGACAATCTACCGGTGAATTTGTCCCCTCCAGCTAAATCGAGCAACACCAATACTTGAGTGGGCCACAAACCGTCCTCGTCTGGGTTCAATTTCGCGTTTCTGATGCGTAGGTGCCGCGGGTGGTCGGCATTCGTCGGGACTGTGTATTTAAATTGTTTTTTAGATTTACATAACGCGTACGCGTTTTGTAACTACATAACGCGTGCGCGTTTTGTAGTTATATAACGCGTACGCGTTTTATAGTTATATAACGCGTACGCGTTATTGTTACCTAGCCTACATGTCCAATGACATGTTAGGATCGGGTCTTACCATGGCAGGTGCTAAACATCATAAACGCGTTATGTTTTACGTATCAGGAACGAGTTTTGAAAAAGTAGCATTGCATCTAAAGTGACCCTCATCTTCTTGCACACACCCGTTCATGAATTTTTCTCACCTGTGGAGTTTGATGCAGGAGCGTCAAGTTAAAAGCCAACAATGTGATGCATTGATCACATGTTGTGGCTTGAGAAAGTGGCTCTAAGATTTTAGAGAAGATAATTTATTGAATGTTTATTAATTTGAATTATGTAGACAGTTAGCACCGTTGTCAATTTTGGAGTCAAAGTAGGAATAGATGACTATCAAAAGCTCCCTGCGAGGAGACTGGAACCATCGAGTCAGTTGTTGCTAGTTAGTAGGGATTAGTTGTCTCTAAAAATAGTAAATCCCTAAATCTATGGAAAGATTTGTTAGAATAGTTAAAAAGAAGGTAGAGGATCAGTCGAGAAGGAGAGAGGGAGATAGGTACGAAGACGCAGGGCAGGAGGAGTTACAGTCGAGGGGGTTTTCATTTGTGAAATTTTTTTATTCTGGTGATAAATGTGAATAAACCCTTGCTTTAAAATTTGTTTTACTGTGTATGATTCAAAAGAAGGTGTTCGAACAAAACTGCCCAGGAGGAATGCGTTTTCCAGTTTTGGAGATGCCTGATAATTTTGTGTTTTAAATGGTTGACTGTGCATTATCAAAAGCAAGGAATTTATACCAAGCTACCTAGAAAAGACCGGTTTGTATGTGTTGAAGACGCCCTTTGAAATTCTTGGGTTATTACAAGTCCATTTGTATTTGCATTTGAACTTCCATTTGCCTCTGTCGAAAAATTGTCTTATACAATTCAATTGAACCACATACAGATGATAATTGATCCATAGATTGTGCATATCATGGAGAAGTTTTAAGTAAATGGTGAATCTCAGAGTTAGTTTCCACAAAAGGATTCAGAATCATGTTTAATAAAACGCTCAAACCTGCTGTACGTTTCATTTGAAGATTTTATTTTGGTTATCTTTTGAAATCGCCAATTGTAGAGACAGTTTGCTAAGGTAAGATAGACCTTCAAGCTTAGGCTCATTGACACACCTGCATTAATTTCCATGGAGCCAAAGGAAAGGATACACTACTTTAACCAAAGAATCACCACTCTATTAAACAAAATTCCAACAACTTTGAGCTTGATTAAGACTATATTAACAAATTTACACTCCATTTATATTCCACTATCTCTTTCCATGTTTTTCATGAGGGAAAACACGGATACATTAGCAATTGATTTTGAAGAATCTTGCAAAATGGAAAAGAAATAGAAAGTTTGAAGGACAACATAGGATTGGAATAAAACAAAAGTCCTACCACTACAAATCTAGAGAAGTATTTTTTGTTGACAAATCAAAATGATGAGTTTAAGGACAATGATTCAAGTATGGAAAAGGAAAAACTTCAATGATGTGATTTAGAATATGTCAAATCAAAATGTCGATTTGAAGAAGAAAAAAGAGAAGGATGTTTACGGAAAAATATTTTTAACCCTTGTCATAAAACAATAACATTTGTGTCTAAACCACCAAAGACATCTACAATGAACAAACTTGTGAAAGTGGATGACATAGCTATGAATAATTTCTTCTGCATCCATTAGACAAAATATTCAGAGAAGAATTTTCCAAAACTTGGAAATGCCATTCGTCATTTATTGAATGAAGGTACACAACAAAATGTTGCAATCGAAGAAGATATAGAAGAAGAAGAATCAATGATGGTTCCCTAGTACACGTTTCCCAATAATTTTCCAAGATGGTAGAAAGACTATGGAACAAGAATAAGTCATAGAAGAAATTCACACTATGCACACTATGAAAAAATATTAGCATACTAGAAGTAACATAAATGTTGCATCTACTCAACCTCCTCTTTCTTCCACAATGATGAAAACAACTGACTATTTCCCTTCAACAACTTCAAGCAACACTTTAACTTCACAAATGGAGTAAAACATCATCAATGACATGAAGAAGATAAAGGAAAATTTCTCCCTATGTTATTTATTGAGTATTAACCAACAACACAAATTATTGCTAAATACATTGAATGATCTTGCTTCCACAAAGAAGAATGTAGCAGTAAACATTGTCATTGGTAAGAAGTCCAATTCTCAAACCCCATATTTTCTTATGACCATTGAGATTTTTAAGTATAACATCTAAATTTGTTTGGTTAATTTAGAGGCATCATTAAGGATAATTTTAAGCGCGAAATTTAGCCCATGGGTTATTTTTCCATGTTTTTTTTCCAAAAAATGATTCACCAGTTTGCATTTTTTGAAGCCCCATTTTGTCCAATTTTGATGGGGTAAAATTTTTTCACTCTAAAAATCGCCAAATTATTATATAAACTATATAAAATCCTTAGAAATTGAAACAATTTTAGAAAAATATCGCCAAATATTTTATAGTTGACATTTTCAGAATTGGTAAGATTCGCCAAGGTTTATACACTTTTAAATAAGTATGGGTCCTTAAAATTATCCCTGGGCATCATATAATATCATTCCATATTCAGTGTATAAAAGCTTGAATTCAAAAAACAAGTTATACAACTTGATGAGAACTTTATACTCAAAACGAGAACTCTAACAATAAAAACTCATATTTTTGTGTTAAAAACAACAAAAACAACCCTCGATTTGAAAAGTGGTGCTATCGGTAGCACCTTTTTATTTTCAGAGCTAAAATTACAACTTTTTTGAAACCCCGATTGATGTGGTTGCAATCAAAACTCTAAATCAACCCCTAAATCAAAAAATAGTTCTTCCATAATCACCTATTTTTTTATTAGAAGGTTAAAGTTACACTTTATTCTAAATTGTAACCCTAACAATCAACATCATTCAACTAAAACTCCTAAAATTAAGATAAAAATTACAAAAATACAAAACAAACATAAAACACATTAAAAAACTAAATATAAAAAAAAATAAAAAAAAAAATGCAAAAAAAACATACAAAACGTTAAAGAGACAATTAAATAACAAAAATATATATATAATAAAAAAATATTAAAATATAATTAAATTTAAAAAATTAAATTATTCTTAAAAAAAATTTAAAAATTATACATTATACTTCAATACCATAAACAAAATGTTTAAAAATATATATAATAAAACAATAAAAAAATAAAAAAACAAATAATAAAAATAAAACAATATAAAAAATAAAAAACAAATAAAGAAAATTAAAAAAACAAAAACAAAAAAATATACATAATAACACATAAAACTAAACAATAATTAAAAAAAAAGATATATTATATATATTATAAGATATATATTATAGACCATAAGATATTAATAATGCATTTTTTATTACATACCATAACATATGTTTTATGTTGCATTTTATATTAATACCAAAACAATAATTAAAAAAACAACATATATTATATATTATATATTATATATAATATAATATAAGACATGTTTTATATTTTCGTTGGTGATATAAGGTAAGGGGTGAGGCTTGGGTAGGGTGATTCTTGGAATCGCGATTTCGAAAATCACCCTACCTCAAACCTCACCCATTACCTCATATAACCAACGGAAAGATAAAACAGATATCATATTGTATATATAATATATATCTTATATATTATATATAGTATATCTGGTTTTTTTTAATTATTGTTTTGGTACAATATAAAATGCAATATAAAACAATTTTTTTTCAGAGGAAAAAATTATATTTTTGTTCTAAGTATATGTTGATACTTCAAGATAGTTTAAAAATATTATCTGAACAACACCAAAAGATATACCAATCATGTTGAACATGATTAAGCTTATAAAAAAATGCAATATAAAATGCATTATTATATATTTAGTATGATATGAATATAGTTTATTTTTTTAATTATTTTTTTGTTTTATATATATATGTTAACATAAAACATAGGTCATGGTATGAAATATAAAATGCATTATTATATGTGTAATATGATAGGAATATATTTTGATTTTGTCTTTTTAGTTATTGTTTTGTATTTATATGTTTTTTTTAATGTGATATTATTTATTATATTTAATTATTTGATATATTTTATGTTATTTATTATATATATAGTATGATGTGTTATATGTTATTATGTCTATGATATATTGTAATCATTTTGCACCTATTAGTTTAGTGGTACAATAAATTTATTTTTTAATTTTTCATTTTATAAAGTTAAACTTTTATGTTGAATTTTTATATTAATTTATGTTTTAATTATTTAAATTTTGATTGGTTGAAGAACAGTGATGTTACCCTCCAGGATTTGGAGTGTGGGTTTCAGTGACATCTGTCCACACATAACATCATTGTCTATCACTGTCTGCATGTAAGGTTTGGAATATCGTAATCTCATGAATATATAAGCCACATGGAATTCTTCCGCTGTCGCTGGCCAGTCTATATTATTAACAGTCATACATTAAACATATTTTTCAATCCTACTGTTAAACGTAGGATTCTAATATTTGTATTAAAATAAACACCTGCCCACCTAGACGAAAGGCTCGGGTCTGAACAGTATTAATGTATCGATTATTCCGCACATACGTGTCAGTCAAACTCCAGCTATGAATGGCTTAGTCTGTATGCAGCTTTGAATTATCTCCCGTCAATACCCTCAGAAGTAAATGGCTCCTACTCTAATGATTTCTGTGTCACACATTAGTTTGAACATCTGCACAGTTCTCATAAAGATTTCGCGTGTCGTACATTTTTATTTGCATGGAAATTGACGGTGTGATGATTAACTCTATTTTCATGGTTTCATGGATAGTAAAGCGAGTTTTGAAGCAAAATGATATTAAAAGTGTGGTTCGAAGATATCTAGGTATGAAAGAAGACCGAGACCCTGCCATTGGCCGAAGTAACGCCAAATTACTTCGAGACCCTGCCAGTGGGATCGCAACGCCAGCAATCAAACAGATCATAACAAACTCAATGTAATTGATAGTTGAATTTACCTTTGAACCATCTGCACTATGCTGTCTAGATCTTTTTCTGCAGCAGTAGTATTGCTTTTGGCTGGTTCTGTTTCTCTTGAATTTTCTTCCACCAGAGATCCAAAAGGTTTAGATGCCGTCCCACCATGGATACAGAGGATTCCGATCAGTAACATAGAGGTCAAAATACTCTGATTGTTCATTTTAGTACCTGACAGTCACTACTGACAAATCTGCCACCAGATCTTCAAGAGTGAAGAATAATTGAAAATCTTGTGTTAAGGAAAGGCAATGCTACAGCTCTAACTCTCCTATGACATGAAACGCAGTAGAAAATATGGAAGCGAGAAGGAAAACCCAGCATTCAAAGCTGTAGCTACAGCAAGAAGAAGAGCCTGGAAATGGGAAGAGACTGCAGAGCGTGGCCACCACAAGTGGTAATTGCCTCTGCTCTCTCTCTCACTTTAATGCAGCATTGGAATGGCAAACCTTCCTTCTTATAGATTTGGGTATTCATGGACATACTGTATTTCAAGCTCAATCTATTGCCTTTCATTGCATTCATCCATAGCAAGAATCAGAGTGCATTACTGAGTAGGCCATACTGTCCCCATCACCATCGCAACTTCTTCTGCCGCTTGACTGATGAGAGGAAAAAACTTATCTGCTTAACCGGCATTCATTCCTGACGTGCGCTTTTGTGGCTGTATATGAAACAAGCAAGTGAAAGTGTTTGCAACTGCTACTTTTACTTCTAGTGTAAAGTATTTTAGTCTATAAACCCATCCATTATGCCTAACCACTTATTTTATATTTTGTTAATACCAAACTTGAACGTTATGACCTAATTAACCAGAGCGGACAGCAGTTCTATCAGTTCTTCAAGGTTAAATATTAAATAGTGTAAATGTAATCTTGGTTATTTAGCATAATATAGTATTAGAAAGAGTCTTAATTAACATAACCACTTAATTTATAGTACAACTACTTAATTTGTGATTTGGTGAATATTTATAGGTCACAAGTTAAGTGTTATTAACAAATTAAGTACCATAAACAAGTTATTTATTACTTGTTCTTCATTTATAATTGTATTCACCTATTATTTGCAACAAACTACTTGTTATCCATGCATCAACTACACTTATTTTTATATTTTTTTTGTAATTGTTTATTTAGAATTTGAAACGAACACTTGTCTCATCCTTATACAATCTACGAAAAACAGACACTAGTCCACCCTAAATTCTAAAATATACACCTATCTATGTAACAAACCAAATAAACTCATAAAAGAAAACAACAAAATAAGCATCCATCTGTATGGTGCAAAGTGCAACCGGGACTCTACCTTTAGCAACGTAACTTGAATTCTTTCTGAAACAAAATAAGCATCCATCTGTATGGTGCAAAGTGCAACCGGGAATCTACCTTTAGCAACGTAACTTGAATTCTTTCTGAAAAATATCTTATTTATTCCGGTCCCTACTCCGAGGAAAAAGTCGAAATTCACTCTGTTAAAGATCGTCTCAATGATAAGCATATTAAAAAAGAAACTCATTGTCTCAAGCACTTTGAATCATTTATCATATTTGTCATTATGTAAATGGACTCAACAACTGGTTGCAGGAGGGTTTGAACATTTGTTTGGTGTTCCCTGTCATAGTAAAAGTATGTCATCAAAATTGCATTTAATATTGAGTGCCCAACGCCACCAAATTCGTGCTTCATCGAATCACTAAGCTTCTTCACGAAATCATAGAAGCAATTTATCAGATCAGAACGGATTTCGACCGACTCTGTAAAGATTGTGCAAAAGAAAAGGAAATATCCGATAGATTCGAGGGTTTGTTGAACTGAATGCATTCATGGCAAAATTTACTATGACAGGGAAACTCTTTCACCATCTTCTGAATCATTTACTTTCTGCAATCATTTAATTATCTGACATTGTTTTTGATGCACAGAGTTAGTTTTTTATGACGAAGATCAATGAAGACGCGCGCCAAAATCGCAGAGTATTTCGAAGGGATCATACCACACATGCTTTATATCATTTGGATCCTCGTGTTACCCGATCGAAGGTTGAAACAAGACCTCGATTCAGCTATTAAACCTTCGATCGAGGGTTAAAACAAAAGTTCAATCTAGCTTTTCAAAACCTCCTGATCTAGCTTTTGAAAAAAATAAAAAAAGCCCACGACTTGTTTTTTAGGCCCTGGATCGAGCAATTTGCTCAATCAAGGGCTTGAACATACCTCGATCTAGGTCATATTTAACCCTCGATCGAGGTATTTTAAATACCTCGATCGAGCAAATACCTCGATCGAGCAAATACCTCGATCGAGGGCCTAAAAAACAGGCTGAGAGCCATTTTCACTGCAGAAATAAAGTTTTGTCTACCTTTCAGAAGCTTAAACTATGTCATTAAATGCACATTAATGGGAGGACTTGATACCATTGGATTAGTTAATGAATCCTCTATCCATATACATAAAATTTACAAATTTTTATCTTTGTATGCCTTTTGTTTTTAAATTTCTATTAAAACTTGCCCTAAAAAACCATGCTCACAACTTCAATTGCCCTCAAAGATAAATCAACAACATTCAAAATACACATCCAAAAAATTTGAAAAAATACACAAGCACTAGATAAGTGCGTCCTCTTCAAAAGGGTATTTTTAGTTTTGCAAATTATGTAAACAATCAAAATATTTGGTGCACACACACATGTGTGTGCAAAATGCGGCTAAAATATTCATTGGTCAATTTCGATAAATAATAATAAATATAATTTTCCAAAAATTAAAAGAAAAATATGTAAGCACTAGTGCATTCTGTCTACATCATGTTCACATATTTCATTTTTTAAAACTATTACTTAAACATTAAATTATTGTGCACACACACAAACTACTTGTTAATTGCTCTTCAAATTTTCAAGTACAAGCGTTTCATTAAATGAAAATTTGACATGATAAATGACATTGGTATATTTCAAAAAAAATATCATTGGAAAGCCAACATATTTCTCTACCTTTCGTTTTTTAACCGCATATCAAAATTGATGTGGCATATGAGTTTCGAGGGCTTGAATTTAATACATGGATAAAATTTATGTTTTTCATCGTCATATTTGGCCAAAAATAGTTACCCATCTTCATGGAATCACTCCATGTCAAGGGCTAGTCGTCTTTTTATCAAGGTTTGACCATGTCTCGAGGTTAGCTTTATTGCGTTTAGTACATTGTGTTGATCGTATCCATACGTCGCTTTACTAAAATCACCTTCATTTGGCCCTTTCGATGGACCTTCCCAATTAATAATTCTTGATTTACCATGTTTTGATCTTGTCAAGTTTGTACTTTTTCATTCTTTTTAACAACATTGTCATGCTAGAAAATTAGTGTCAATGAGCTCAGCTCCTCATGTTTGTAACATTGATATCTCGCCATTCAAATTTTTTGTCAATTTCACTTCCTCGACAATCTATCAAAGTATCATCAATATGAGCATCTTGGTGTCTTACCATTTAAAATTCATCAATTTTTCGTTATTTAGTAAATTTACCAATTATATCCGTCTATTGGTTTTCTCATCATGGCTATGTAGAAAAAAATTTCTTTGAATTTCGAATTTATGTTACTGGTATAATCTCTATCCAACAATTTCCTTTCTTAGATTCAAGAGTTCTAACAAAAGGTAGGTCATCTTTCTTCTATTCGTTTTATCAATATAGTAGCAATTGATAATAAAAAAAATTTCCATCATATAAATATAAATATAACTAAGAATATAATTATATTTTGGAGGGACCCCTGAGTAGTTCTCTAATGACTCACTATTTGCAGGCCTAAGTTTCCTATTCACATCTCGGCGTGGATAATCTTCACCTAACACCTAGTCAAATATAACTTGTTTTTCCCAAGAAATTTGTTCAAATGACTGGACAAACTCAATAAGCTTATTTTTATCATCGCAATTACCCTTTTCATTGCTTTACTCTTCATAACACTCTTTATTTGGAAGGTCTTCATTTTATCCTAACAATTTTGATTACTCTATTTATTGTCAACTTTCCTCACACACACTATATAGAGAGAAAGAGAGAGAGAGTCCAACATGTAAATCACCCCTTATCATTTGAAACCATTTTACAAGTAATAATTATAGTACTATAGATCCAACATTGGATCAATACATCCATTTGGTGCTCCTATATCTCTAAAATGTTTTAAAACCAAAGAGGTTGACATTGCAACTTAATTAGGTACCCACCCATTTCATAGACATACTAGTCTTGACTAATAATTTTGTTGACAACAACATCAAATTACATAATCAATAAACAATATAACATCATCATATAATTAGAACAATTTATATATATCTTACTCCTTTTATGTTATAACCATTATAGTAATAGTGACAACTACAGAAACTCGGGGACTCAGGGTACTACATAAAATATAAGAGTCTACGGACAAGGACATTCATCGATTAAATCTCGTGCGCTAATTACAGGAGCGTTTACGCGCTACAATGGTCTGGACTGCATAACTTTATATTGATGGCCGCATATTTCTACTACTCTCTCGACTCAAATAAACCCACCCAAGTTCCTCATTCTCTTCTTTTTAAGTTTCACAAATTTTTTATAGATTTTATTTTGTCGAGCTGTCAACTCAAAGAGTACTGTTAATGCTGGACGTCCACGTAATAAATCCAAATGCAATCCCTTTCGACGAAGTTAATACTCTCAAGTAACTGTTGCTTGTCCGAACGCTGTTGTGTGTGGGGTTTGGAGGGTGGAATAATTGAATTTATCAACTATAATATACTTTCTCTTTACATTATTTCCATGGTGTTGATTTAAGTTATTTAGAGTAGATAAAATCTGGGATTCTCTGTGAGGTATGTATTCTAATGTGTTGTATTTTAATATTTTGTGAGATTTTGGTGATAGTTGTACTTGTTGTTACTGGTTTTTAGGTTAGTAAATAGATCGTTTTTCCACCCAAACTAAGCTTAAATTCCCCAGTTAATAGAAACAGGAATTAGAGGCTGTTTTTCAAACGATTTGCAGAGGCTGTCAGGGACATTGGCCGCTCTCCTTTTAGCTGCCAGATAGCATGCATTAATATCCAGCCTGGCCAACATTATTATAAATAAAAAAGGCAGAGAACAGTGAAAGATCGAAGTTCTGCTGTCACCTCCAAGAAAATGACATGAATTATGAGAGTGCAAAGCGACGACTTTGAAACATTCTGCTTCCGCTCTCTACCTGTGCTGCAAGTTGCAAGGTTTTACATTTTACAGCCATTGTTTTGTTGTATCATTCGCGTAAAAACGGTCACTTTCCCAACTTGATGGACTTTCGTTTTCTTTGACTGTTATGGCTGACAAAATGTCATCCACTAAACCTCACGGATTTACGTCATTAAGACGTTTTGATAGTATGTACCATTAATTAATAACTGCCTCGCCCAATCACCGTCTTTTCAAACCGCCCTACCATAAATAATTGCCTCAAGGCTCAACCAATCACCGTTGTTCAAGCCGCCGTCCAATCCCAGTAACAGTAAAGTGCGATTTAAGAGGTTTCTATGGATTTTGAATCGATGCATAACATCAAATTTCAATATGAATAATTTACCAATTTCAACGAGATCGTAAGAAAATATGAATAATTTACCGATTTCAACGAAGGTCGTAAGAAACTACGATAATGGGCAGCAATAAGGCTGGCAAGCACGGCACGAATGTAAAATGACATTTCAAATACTCGTACACTGATTTAGAATAGAACAATAATGGAACGAATATATTTATACAGTAGGAACATATTTATATAATTTATTATTGTTTAATTATAACGATTTATATAATTTATTTATGTTTAATTATAACGATTTATATTTAATTTATCTTTAATTATAGGGAGATCACCTGAATTTATAACAAATCAAGAGAGGCTTATTTTGTAATTAGTTCATATATCAATTGAGCAAATAAGGTGTACAACTTAGCAGGTAAGTATAACAGCGTGGAAGATAATTATTAATCTTCGTAAACTTCTCTATGTACACTAACATTTTCCCTTAAGCAAAATGTAGAGTAAACAAAAATAAAGACAAAAATGAGTCTCAACAATGATGCTTGCCAAGGTAATTAAGTACAAATTGTTCAAAGGATTAACATTGGCTAGGAACCAAAGCACCCTGAAGGGAGTAACACCATTGTTGTAAAGGTCTTGGAGCTAAAATTGAAGAAGATCCCACCAAGATGCATTGAATTGCAATAACTCGAGGCATGTGGTGGTTGAAAAGTCCAATCATGAAGTTTGATCGAAAATATGAAGATGAGGGCCAAGTCACCTCAAAAAACATGGTTGAATTCTTGAGTGAAATAAGATTGGTTGCTCAGACACAAGAATAAAAAACACAAACAACTACTATGTGAATGTTGTAGAAAATATGTGCTCGTTAGGTACGAGAACAAGGACTTCAAATAGAAGCAAACGCCAAACACCATCATCCATGAAAAGCACAATGAGGTGTGTGGATAGTAAAAAATGCAAACAAGAAGTATGGCCAAAACTCTAAAGAGGGCTATGTAACCCCAAGTTGGTAACGTCATCAAAGGTCCACATAAGAACTCCAAGTTGGTAACGTCATCAAAGGTCCACATAAGAACTCCAAGTAAAAAATTTTAAACTCCTCAAGCTAAGAGAATTTAATGCACTCAAAGGCCCCTCCCTTAAGTGCAACTTAGGGAAGAATAAAAAAGACAATGATACTCTAAAATGAGTCTTGACACAAAGGTCTCATCAAGTACTCATGCACAATTGACAAAAACAACATAAAATGAGTGCCCATATGGATGTCAATCCATCTCGTTTGAGTGCATGGGTATTTTGCCATTATAACCGCGAAGTCAAAATAGGAATCAGTGCTTGATACTAGGCTCATTCTAAAGAAATAAATATTTCAACCAAAACAGTGAAGCATAAATAATCACCCTAGGAACATTACACATAATCCCTCCACAATGTTGAAATGTGTGGGCATAGATGCTGGCAATGGATGTCAAAGACTATTGCAAAGGTATGGAGATACAAACTTAAGGTGACAACAGTGCCAAGCAACCAAGAAGAAATGCTCCAAAGTTGTTTGTCTTTGAGAGACTGCAAGACAATATATTTTGTGACATGGAGGCAAATGACTAATGATACTATAAGAATATCTACACGAGTGCCCTAAAATTCACTATTTGGATGACATGTCCAGAGTTACAAAAGGAGATGCCAAAAAATAAAGCTATGAAGGATGACAATACTCAATATGGGTCTCGACAAACAAGGCCATGATAGGTATCCTTGTATCAGAATCAACACATATTTATTTTACAACATAAAACAACAATAAATGAACATGAAAGGTGGGAAAATACTCACAATATAGCTAGTAGATAATCTCTAGAAGGTGAAAAGCCAATGGAAGCAAATGATGATCCGATGAAAAAGAGTCACATATCAACAAAGGGCTCAAATGATTGTGTTGAAGCCAGGGTATTTTTTAAGGATTAAATAAAATATACTTTAGTATAGTATTCTAGGCGATTATTTTGGATTGAAAAAACATATATACAGATTGGTAGGCGAATATTAAATATGAAACATACAATTCAGTACTAAACCTTGTAATTTTTGGTGAATATTATGATAAAAAAAACATATTTTATGTAAATATAGGCCCATATTAGAGTCTAAAAATGACCAAATAACGAAAATTTATTTTTTGAAAAAAGCCCAAAAATTAGCCAGTTGGAAAAATTTCGCCCCTAAAAATTTCCGTGATTGAAACTAGAAAAAGTTATAGCCAATGCTAACAATGATCATGCTTCAAGTAACTAATGGTGTTAGCATAAAAAGCTAAACATAGTTCCTTCAAAAAAAGAAACGAACACCACAATGGTCATAAATAAACTATCTAAAACAATATTTGTCTACCCATGAGAAAAAAAAATCTTAAAAAGGCAACAAGTGTGCTATGAAACCACTTGTTGGAAAGAGAGTGGAATGCTCTTCCTAACACATCAAATAGGATGGAAAATAGAGGCTCTAATGAAGAGTTATGGAGAAAACACTGCCAATAACTTCTAAATTACAATAAATTAGTAAAGAAAAACCAATATGACAAAAAACTTCCAAAATACAAATTCCATAGATGCAAATGAGAGTTTATAACCAAGGGAATAGATCTCAAGTCTCCGACTATGAACATAAATCATGTGCCAACTCCACCATAATCAATGTGATTTTATTAAACCAACCAAGCATGAAGAGTGTAAAACATCACCTTGACGAAATTTGGTTGGGGAAAATAGAGACAAGTGTCAACTAGAAAATGCACAAACCCTCAAGAACGCGGTTCGTATGGGGTTGCCCATGTGAAGGGGCATGGAGATGCTTCTTTGATTATTAGGCTACCAAGTGTATGTTGTTGACACATTTTACAAATTCCAAGAGAGGCGTTAGAGTATAGTATTTCTACAACATAATAGTGTATTTAACTAGTGAGGTTTTATTATTCAAATAAAGGGGATGATAAATTAACTAACCCCATTATGAATATGACTATAAAAGAAGCCTCTAGCTATGTAAGAAATCGTTTTTTTAGTTAATATAAGTTTCAATTTTGCATTCTTTATTTTGTTAATATATTAATTTGGTATCATATTCAACTTCCACAACTGCGTAAATGGGATCCACTCCCTTATGCATCAGACCTTCAATTCCATCACAATTATCCACTGCCTACAATCTTCAATATTTTTTTCCAGAGGAACACTTCTCAAGTTATTCCATGACCTCAACAATAAATTCATGGATCCTCCTAAGAACTCTAATCATAAGGATGCTTCCCTCGCAGAAACACATACGCAATTTTTCAAGAACAACAACAAATTATTCAACATCAAAATAAACTTCTTCAAAATCACATCTAGGTGATATGGGATCTAGCTAAATAGTTACAAGATAAGAATCTCAACAATACCACGTCTCAACTAACCTTTGGACTATGCTAGGACCCTAAATTGACCTTGCCACACTTTTCTAGTGCTTTTAATGGTGATCAAGTCAAGGCTTGGATATGAGCCTTCTCTTCATATTTCGAACATCAGACCATGATGTTAGAAAGAGACAATGTAACCTTGGAAACCTTCCATCTACAAGGATTAACTACCCATTTTTGGGATTAGCCCAAACAAAAATGTGGCATTGTAGACTCCCAATTTACATAGAAATCAATGAGGAGAGGGTTAGCCTGCCCCTTAGTGGCATCAATACCCAAGACTAGTTATGCATTGCACTTCGAGAGTGTTTCTATTGAGCATCCTATGTCAAGAGAATCTAGGTGCATTAGCTTCAACTCTGCTAGCTTTTCACTTAAACAATTCAGCAATACATTGAAATTTTATGTAAACTATAGGTGCATCTATCCATTTAAAATCCGTAATGTATACTAATAATTAAATTTAATTATGGATTGCTTCTTGCTCTCCATCACGTAGTTGCTTTGCATAGCTCTTATGTTTTATTGGATTTTCAATATGCTTTGGCTTTTGAAAAGAAACTAAGGAAATGCCCAATGCTCTTTCTCTCTCTATCTTATTTCCCCCATTCACCACATATCTCTGCCATGTGTACCCCTCCTCCTATGGTTTCCTAAACCCCACCCCACACAAGATATTATTCCTTGAATTTAACACATAAACCATCCTTATATATGTCATCATTAATGTGGAAATATTTACTACACTTGATCCAAACCTTGTTTTGATGACACGTCTAACCTCTCCCACCCATCCCATGATCTTTACTCAAAATTAGCATATTAAAGGTCATCTTTCTAAGTTCATCATGGACAATGGAAGCCAAAAAAACTTGGTAAATGCGGTTGTTGTCAAACACGAGGGCTTCACTAGAAGGCAATATAATACCACGTTCATTCATATTGCGGTATTAAATATTCATGAAAACCTAAAAATTATATTGCTTATATATTAAGGGGCAAAGGGTTTTTTTATTTAATGTAACAATACAAACATACTTTGGGGTCTTTTTTATATGGGAAGGATGACAAATATCCGCCAAATGGAGATGGCAGGATCACGGTCGGATGAGAAATCATGTTGAGGCAAGGCTCGGTGGGTTTTCAGTCGATCATAGTCGAGAGACAATGGTCATCGACAGCCAATTGTTACCAATAACACTCAGCTAGTTGTTACCAATAGCCTTGGGAGGCTCTAAGCCTCCAGGGCCTGTTATAAGCCCTCGATAGGCCTTGGGGACTTGAATACCGAACCACTCGTGCCTATTACAGGCCTTGGGAGGTTTAATCAGACTCCTAGAGCTTGTTACAGGCCCTAGGGGCTTGGATACCTAGCCCACAACAGGCTTAGTCAACGATTAGGGAACTGCAACATGCAATCTAAATGTTGTACTATGTGCATTGGCTCTAGTGACATACAAGAAGTGATCTCCTATCTCTTCATTAGACCATTAGATGTTGCAAATCATAATGATATGTGGTTGAGTAATTGCATTGTGGGTGAAGTAATGTGCATCCACAATATACATCGAAAAAAGCAAGGTGCATTGTAGAATGCATGTGGGGTCATAAGAGGGGTATCATATCAATATACTAGGTAGAAATATAAAGGGGTATAAAAAATGTTAATGAAAAAATTGATACATACAATATCTAGTGAAAATAGGGTTTTTTTTAAATTGGGAAGGCATATTTGGAGGGGGTTAAAAAAATGATTTTGGAAGGTATTTTCCAATATTTAGTGAAATTAGGGGTATTGTTTCATATGCCACAAACGAACGTGCTATGATAGTGGTTTATTGAGTGAAGCCCCCGTGTTGTCAAATCACTAGCTTTATCAATAACTCCCCATCATCACTCATATTTTCTCTAGTGGGTTAATGGAGGTGCTCAATCCTTTTTTGTGACCCAATAATGTAATAACTTCTTTGCTAATGGCCCTTATTTATTAGGCATAGTGTTGTGTGATGTTACTCCAGTAGATTGCGTTGAATTATAGTTAGGGACACTTTACCAAAATGAGCTCTCTACATGCAAATAAACTACATGTAAAACTCAAAAAGTTTGTGTTTGGCCATCACTATATCTCTTATTTGGGATTTTTAATTTTTGTAGAAGGTATTCAATTAGACCCTCGTAAAGTCTAGACCCTAGTAGAGTGGCCCTTACCCCATTGTATCGTGTGTTTAGGAACACATCCATGCCAAAAGGCAGTTGCTAAGGGTTGTGTAGACCTTAACAAAGTTTCAAAGTGAAAAATAAGAACAAACTAAAAAAACTAACTAGCATGCAATACTTTATAGCAAATCTAAACTAAAAATATAAGCATATTCTTTGACAAACAACATTCATTTGATAAAAGCATATAAATAATCAAAGAATTTCTTTTTATATTGAATGAGAAATTACGAGTAGAATCACCTCGCAAGTGTAGTGAAAGGGGCCCTTGTAGCTGTCCAAGGTAGGGTGCATTGGTCTCCTCACAGTCTCACAGTCCTCCAGCCACACATCATGGCAACGATCTCCAACAATTGAAACAAGAGCAAGAAAAGGTTGACTCCAATTAATCTCAAGGGAAATTTTGGCAGCATGATGGCTTGAGCTAAGCAATGGAGAATTATGTAATGGATGGACCTTGAGGGTTGTTTTATAGGCATATTATATGAATTTGGAGATAAGGATCGGGCTTGATTTTTCAATCCTAAATCCGTTCCTTGATTTGGTCCATGCCATAATCTATGTCCAACTTTCCTCCTATTTGCTAGGAGAAGAGAAAAAACAACCAAGAAAATCATGTCGGGGCAACCTCACTTTGTTTTTCAAGAAATGTGCTACTTGGGTCGCTTAATCGAAGGAAACTAAGTGAGTTGGGTCTCTTAATCGAAGGAAAGTGAGCAACTTGGGTCACTTAATCAAAGGAAACTGAGCGACTTGGGTTGCTCTTTTCCTATTAATATGTGCAACCTATTTCTAAAGTGGCCCCTTTTGGTGTTTGACTTTGGTTTTTTTTGCTTTAACAATGTTTTATCAAGGTCCAAAAGGTGTAAATGAGGTGGAATGATGACATGTGTAGGTTACAGGGCTGATGACATGGTAGGTGGACAAATTTGGGTGTTAACAGATTTCCCCCTAATGTGTGAGGTTAGGATCTCATCGTATGGCCAACATACATAATAGGTTTTCTTTGCTTTCAGGATATAAGTATGATAATGACATAGAAGATGGAGACCATGCGAAAGGGAACTCGCCTTCCCATGGGACTACATGGGCCCTTACCTATAAATACAATACTTAACATGAATGGGGTTCATATAATCTAAAATATATGGACGAGGCGGGCATTCCAATGCTTGTATCAATGTCTTGAAATATAAAATGGGATATAGGCCCAAAGGGGACTTGATCAAGGCATGAATAATTTTTGTGTACATATTAAGTGTCCAGGAGGGATCAAATCTGAGAACATAATCATGGTTCCACTAAGGCTGATCTAAAAGACGGTTGTCGGAAAAATGACATCCAATTAGAGCAAGTTTGGGGTCTAAAATGGGCCTTATAATAAAACGAACCATTGAATTCAAGAACCAATAGAATTTCAATAAAATAGTCAACCATAATGGTTGAGTTAGCATATTTTGAGATTCAAAAAACTACTTTTTAATTCATATTTTCATCATATATCCTTGTGATTTTACTCAAATTTCGAGTGGGAGCACTCGTTGGATGTAGAATTAAATTCTTCATCCAACGAGTACCCACACTGCATACTTTTGAGGGACCCCACACCACGAAAAAAGGATAAATACACTAAAAAACGTGTTACTAAAATTTGAGTAAAATGACAGGGAGATATGTTGAAAATAAGAAGAAAAAAAGTAGTTTTTTTTATTTCCCTCCAAAAATCATAAATATTATTTTATTATTTTAACTATTATTTTATTATTTTCCTTAGGAGGCCCATTTTATACCTCAAATTTTCTCTAATTAATGGGATGTTGGATCACAATAATTGATGCTCTGTTGGATATGAAGGGATCCAATATCTATAGTGACTCATACAACTAAGAGTATGAATGTAATAGATCTAGGGAACTACATACATAACTTGATACAATAGGAAGCATGTAACTCGAGGGATTCCAAACACTGTCGCCAATGTAGTATGGATATCACATAAAACATATGGATGAACAGTTTCCATAGATACTCACCAAAAGACTAGAGTCAAGGATATCCGGGGTCTTTGACCAAATAATGAGAGAACTATTAACCTATATGAATCTCAACGATGCGGTGATTAAGTTGACGTCGAAAACGTGAGAAAAAACAACATTAAGGGGAACTAAGGTATCTCCTTAGTCGATCCAAGGGATTCATTAATGATGGTTATGAGGTCATGATAGAGGACACCTCTACGTCTATCCTCTGGATTAGATGTGTTGATGTCAACAGAGGGATACCTATGACTGACAAGGAAATGGTGTTTCCTTGACAGAAGCACGAGGGATATGACCAAGAAGTGAACGAAACTGGGCATCTAACCGAGACACTATTTGGGGATATGAGGGCAACTAAGTAATGGTATTACTTGGAAACATGTGTGGAAATCTTGATGGTATCAAGAGAGGGTCACAACTGGGGTATTAGGGAACATAATTGCAATGGGAGGGACTCATTGATGGAGAGGGGGGGGTACCGATGTTTGATAACTCAGAGGTTCCAGTATGACTCAAATGGTGATTCGTCACATAATTCTCTAAACAATGATGACCCAGGGTGTTGCTATAAAAAGAGACTCTACACGTTCTACATGAGTGTTGAGGAGCACTATTTGTTAAATGGTTTCTTTGATGCATGAGCACCGAAGAGACAGTATGGAGAAGTACTCCAAAATTGTAGTTTTTCAAATGTGTGAACATGTGGAAAAAGGGGGTGCTTAAAAACACCTTTGTATAATGGTTGCTAAGGTGGATGGCCACCTCAGTGAAATAGATGAAAGAGAAAGAAGACAAGCGTACAATGAAATGATCATATGATTCAATTGACTAGGTGATAGCAAATGAGAGTTTGATGGTGGGGAAGGAAACTGATCGCAATCTCCTTGCAAGTTAATGAATAACAGAAAAATAATGTGATGCATGCAATATGGATGGAGTGGTGGTCTCATGAGTGTGCAATATTAAACATCAGAATGCCTTAATGGCCATAAGTTTGGGAGTCCACAAGGTAGGTTAATGAGTGATGATGATAGAGTAATATGCGTCTTTGTACAAAATCATTGACAAGATGGACTCCCAATCCTATGGGAAATTGATGACATGGGTGCTAAAAGGGAACCCATGTGAGGTAGGTTCTACTATTGACTAAGGGAGAATGCAAGTATGGCTAGGCTAGGCCACTTACCTAAACATAGGGGGTACTGCAAGTGTAAAAGGGAATGAAAAGGTTGATGCATATGATGTGTTGTAAAGGGGGGACCACGTATATGCTAGTTTGATATTTAAACCTATAGGGAATGGCTGTCAAGTGAAATTAATAAATTTTATAGCTACCTAGAACTTTACACATGGAAACAATACTCAAGCATAAAAATGTTTCTAAAAATCAAATTGAGTATACAAGTACGATATAAGATGCAAAGGTGTTGAATTTACATAAGGGAACACAAATCGAGGTGGGTAGAAAAGACCCAAAAAAGACGTCTTAATCATGGAAAATAGGTCTCATTATCAAGAAGAGCATAAGATCACGATTTCAATGGTATGGACAATGCATCAAATTGATGTCATATGAGGTCGTAATGCTCAAAGGGAAATTGGGGCCAAAAAGAACTTAAATAGGGGTGGGACCCACCATTCCAAGTGTCATTGTTCATTGTTAGAGAAGTGTGGAGAGCCCGGATTTTCAGGCATTGATTTCTTCCGATTCGAATGTTGGTTTTAGATTATGCGAGTTTCAATTTAGTGGTCTCAACCTTTTGGTTATTTATGTCCATTTATTTTTTGCATTTTGGCCACTCAGGGACCCCGACAAACCCCTTGAGAGTTTTAAGAATGGGTCGCAGAGTTCATGGAGTTTTGAGAAACTTGTGTCACTCATTTTTTCTAGATAGGTGTGACTTGGGTCTCTCCTATCTAAGAAACAGGTGCAACCCAAGTCACTCTTGTCGTGAGAAACAATGCGACCCAGATCGCTCTTTTCTCCCAAACACGTCTGACCATGTCGCTTTTTCCCTACAACCATATGTGACTTGGGTTGCTTTCCCCCTAAGAAGGTCATGAGCAGAAAGAAAATTATGACCTGTAACTGACCCATCTTATGGTGTGAAATGCAAGATGCCAAGGGTTAAGTGGAGGGAAAGTGATGTTGCAAATATCTAAGGAAAAATTCACGATGACTAGCCTGTGAGGGACGGTTTGGATGGGAATTGGTTACTCAAATTCCTTGAGAACCCATTGATTCGGACTACACCATTACTACTCAATATGATTTTTGAGTTTTGGGATCAAGATATTAGGTCCTTTATTATCAAGGATGAGTGAGTCGAGCTCACCATTCAGGATGTTTGTTTCATGATTAGTCTCCCTCGACTAGGGGTGATTTGTGATATTCAGCTCATGCATCCATATGACATGGACATGGAAGATATACTATCTATCACCACTTTGTGTTAAGTGTAGAGATCCATGGGACACCCATACTCTTGGTTGATATTGAGATCCTAGAGACATGGGCTATTACGACAGGGGTAGTGAGGGTCCCTGGGATCGAGTGGTACAGGTTGGGACATACTTTGGGTGGATCTAGATGTTCCGTACATTGGTTTGGTGATAACTGAACCATTGCTTCCAAACCAAAGAATATTTCGACTTTGCTTCATTTATATGGTCCTTCTTCTTCGAGAAGGATCCCACACTATGACCCAACATTTTGGTGCGGGGCAGCGGGTTGATGGATCCCAAGATGCGCCATTGGGGGGAGATGATGATCAGGGAGGGCGGGCTTTGTGATGGTAAGGTATTCATTTGGGAATTATCTACGTAGTGGTGACATATTTCGGTGGTGGGAGTACTACCTGTACATAGGCAAGGATTTCTGAGGAGACCTGGAGTTACCTTGTACCCCTAGCCATGCTTGAAGACATGATGGTATGTATGCATTATTATTATAGTTGTGTTTACAACACTAACGTAAATGATAGCTATATTTTTATATGATGACACTATTGCTGACTTGTTATTATTGTGTGCATATGTGGGGCCAATTCCCTTGGCATAATACTAGAGACGATGTGGCAGGGTCAAGGGATTCAATCCTGACCCCAGAGTGTAGTGGTGGAGGAGGAGAACCGAGGCATTTCTTGATGGACTCATGGCGGCATCAATCAACAACTAGAGGGGGTGATCGATGATGGGTGGAAAAAAATTGATGACGATTTTATCACAATCTACAACTAAGCCCTCACTGAGTGGCGTCTGACAATGCATCAGATTGCAGTGGCTTCTAAGGGAATCAAAGACTTGATGTGGGGAGATCTCCACCATATCGGCTCTGATAGCAATTCTGAGGAGACTAAGGATGATGCCTCAGAATTATTCATATGACTAATTGGCAAGGGTTAAAGCTGCTCCCCATTAGAGAAAATTTGAGGTATAAAATGGGCCTACTAAGGAAAATAATAAAATAATATTATAAATTTTGAAGGAAAAGACACAAAACTACTTTTTGTTTTCATATTTCCAACTTATCTCCCTACAATTTTACTTGGATTTCGAGCAAGAGCACTCGTTGGATGCGGAATTGAATTCTGCATCCAACTAGTACCCACACTAGATACTTTTTATGGTTCACGCCCCACAGAAAAATGAGAAATACATTAAAAAACGTGTTAATTGAACATACACTAGTACAAAATTAGAGATAAGTGACCAGACGACCAAAAAATTTGGTTGCCACGGTTGTTTCAAGGGATAAATGACCAAAATTAAGAAATTTTGAGTGAGCTAACTAAAAATGACCAAGATAAATGACCAATTTGGTCATGGTATAAGAACTAAACTAAAAATGACCAAGATAAATGACCAATTTGGTCACAGGATAAGAAATAAACTAAAAATGACCACATAACGATTGGTCATTTGTTTTGTCATTTTTAGTTGTATCACTCTAAAAATGGAAAATTACAATTTTGATAATGAATTTGTACAATTTACTAAATTTTAACAATGTGGATGGATTCAAAGACCCCATAGAAGGGGTTCAGAGACCCCGAATCCAACTGCAGTGTTAAAATTTAGTAAATTGTAACATTGTAGATAGATTCATATTATATCAAGTTCAATGTGCTTATCATGTCCATATCTTATTTCACCATTTTTGTTTTCGTATTATCCCTTCAACGGATCCACATGAAAGTTGCATCATGTGCATCATCATAGTGTGCCAGTTGAGTTGAGTCTTGGATATTTGTCATCTTTCCTTTTGGGCATTGTCATGTCATGAAGTTGGTGCCATTATGTTCGGATCGTCATACTGGTCTCGTTCATATTTTGTTTGAATAAAACCATTGTTGTTTGATCCTCACAGTTGTTTATTAAAGTTTCGGTAAGTTTATGTATTAATTTACATCATGTTAGATAAAAATTGTCGATTTCACAACCTCCATTAATTATCCATATGCATCCATTCATCATGGTTCTCCTCATGCATGTCATGTCATGAATTTGGTGTCATTTTGTTTGGCTTGTCGTATTGGTCACATTCATATTTTGTTTAAAAAAAACTCTTATCGTTTGACCCTCTCAATAGTTTATTAAAGTTCGGTAAGTTCATGTATTTTGCATGATGTTAGCTAAAAATTGTCAATTTCACAACCTCCACTAATTCTCCATATTCATCCATTTGTCATGGTTCTATTTGTGCTTGAGTTCAGAAAGTTGTAAAGTCCCCCTCAATCCCTCCCTCGAAAAAAAACACTTATATATATAATATTTTAATATGCTATATATTATATATAATATATTAATATCATTATTATCTGCATCATCTATTTTTAAGTTCACCGACAAACCAGACACCAAGTTTGTGTGTGACAACCCCTTGTTTGTGGGACAAGGGACCTTCCTCTACACAATGATTTGCTAAATATACTTAATATATTAATATACTATATAGTAGTGATCTACATGAATTGCATCACGGAAGCTTGGTCCTAGTAGTGATCGAATGCTAGTGATAGAATTGTGCTAACTGGAATGAGATACCTGCTCAAAATGCTCAATCCAAACATCGAATCCATGAATAGGTTAGATTCTCACTGGTTGTATGGAAATATAGGGTTTTGGTCTCTTTTCTAAATGATTGTTTGGAACAGGCCACACATTGAATACATGAACATGTTAGATTCTCACTGGTTGTATGAAAATCTAGGGTTTTGGTCTCTTTTCTAAATGATTGTTTGGATCTCATCGAAGGTTGCTACTCCATATGGGGGAGGAAAGGGGATATGGCGAGGGGGATATCCTCTGCAAACAAGGTTACCTGGATATCTGGCTAATAAAGAAAACCTTGTTCCAACTTTCTTTATTAGCTAATCATTTTACTTCCAAATTAGTGGGCATAAGGAGATTTTTAAATTGTGATCCTTATATTTTATTTTACATGACGAGGATCGTATTTACATGCTTGGCCTATTTGAATATCTAGGGATTTTTACATTTGTTAAACAATAGTGAATGCTAATTTGATTTTTCATTATGAAAGAAAATGCTTTAGTAGGCTCACGTCTGCCACCAACTTTAGGCTTTAAACGTTAGGGTTTGGTGAGCGTAAATATGTGCCCAAATCACGTGTGCCACAAACTTCAGGATTTGAAACGTTGGTAGCTTTTTTATTTGATTTTCGTGTCCTTACATCTTTGTATTTTTGTTTCATGCGATATTTAGCTCATATCGTCATCATTCGAAATCATTTTGTGGATGGCAGAAAACACTCCAATTTAATCTCTTATGCTGGTTTAATACTTCATAGGTTAATGATGTGATAAAAAATGTAAACATAAATTTGCTTGGCAGAAAACACTACAATTTAATCCCGATTTAGTGCTTCATAGGCTAATGATGTGATAAGTTCACTAGTGGTCCACCCATCTTATGAAAATGACTAGATTCTTGTCTAATTATTCCACATTATGCAGGCAATTCAAGGAAAGAAAGGAAGAAGTTGCAGAACCAGAAGCTGACCCAGAGTGGGATCAAAGGACAGTGTTTGCGTACCAGGTCTAGTTCCAGTCTCTCTTTCATGGATGAGTTTTTCAATATGGTTTTGGTGTTCTTGTTTGTGCAACGTACTCCAGCTTTTTGATGACATGGTGAATTTCTCATTGGTCTGTTTGGGATCTTATCACAATGTTCATGGTATTGTTCTCCATAGATATGCTTGAAGGCATATGAAAGGGACGTATATTAGTTTTTCTCAAGAGATGGAAAGGTGAGTATATGTAGCTTTTGTAATTTCTGTATCAGATAACATTGACTAGAATATTATCAATTGCGTGTGTTTTGGTGGGTGGAAGTGTTGTGTGTTTTATTAGGTGATTGAAAATTGGGTTTGATTGATAAAATACATTGCGTACTTGCAAACTACCCATGGTTTGATTGACCATACACCAGCTTGGTTTTGCCAAAATTTTGTACAGTAGATGCATGCAATACAAAAAACTAAAAACACCAATCATTGAGATTTATTTTCTTCTTATTTGCTTCTTATTGGCTTCTTGTTGGCTTTTCCAATTCCAGTTTATTTCCAGTTGTGATAAAATTAGATGCAACAATACATACATATCAAACAAGTATACATATATTATAAATAAAATACATATTGCACAAAGAGTATACCCATCTTAAATTCGATTACAATGTAAATTGACTCAGTTGTAGTATGCATCAGCGTCTTCCTCTCTGGTGCCCACTGTATTCACTGTTTTTTAGCTCTGATTGTTTGCTGACTCAAGACTTTTCTGTTTAATTTAACTAATTTTCTATTATTTTGCATGTTAAGGTTTTCCTTTGTAGGGCATGCCTTGGCATTATACATTGCCTTTTCTTGTGGGGATGAGGGTGTTTTTGTTGGTGCTTTAATAAGGGAATAAATCAAGGTTCTTCAGACACTTTATGGTGATCCATGTGCTTCACAAACGCCAAGTTTGCACATGTTCCAATTTCCAATCAACCATCCACACACCCAGCCAGCTTAGTAAGCAACTCCTGATAATGATCTTTTGATGGTGATGAATGTTTATATTTCGTTGATAAGCTGAACCATACAACAATATAGATCTAGGGATTTATTACTTAATATCATCCAATTTTAGTTCTCTATCCATGTCATTTTTATATCAGCAACATTGTTGTATAACAGATTGAAGCAATCCTAGAAATAGTTTAGCAAAGAAGCAATAAGACAAAAATATTTCATGATTATAACTAATAACCTACTTGTTCCTCCATTTTGTGGATCTATCTTTCCTTTTCACAGATTTGTTCCTTTAATTCCTTTATCTCTGCAGTATGTTGTACTCTTTCAACATCAAACTATGCAGCTGCTGCTTTTTTCTCAGATATAGCAATCTCACATTCCCGTCGCAAAGTAGCAAGCTCATTATTATGCTCTCTAAGCAGGCCATCCTTCACCCATAAATGAAATTGGAGAATGAACCTTCCATTTAATTCTTGAAAAGGTTTCTTTAAGGTATCATTCTATGTATAGTTCACAACACTGTACTTGCATGGCAGCATGCAACTGCATGATTTGGAGTTGTTGATTTTGGTTCACTAAATGAAGTGCAAATTTCTTTTGATGCTAATGTTATTACACCAATTTTATGATGTATTGTTGCACGCTTAAACAATATGAAGATCATATGCATGACCTTCCAATACACTCAGAACTCAACTTAGTAAGCAACTCCTGATAATGAGCTTTTGATGGCGATGAATCTTGATATTTCATTGATAAGATGAACCACACAACATAGATGTAGGGATTTATTACTTAATATCATCCAGTTTCAGTTCTCTATCCCCGTCGTTTTTATATAATAAACATTGTTGTATAATAGATTCAAGCAATCCTAGCAAATAGTTTGGCAAAGAAGTAAGAAGACAAACATATTTCATGATTATAACTAATAACCTACTTTATCCTCCATTTCGTGGATCTGTCTTTCCTTTTTACAGAGTTTTCCCTTTAATTCCTCTATCTCTGCACTATGTTGTATTCTTTCAGCATCCAACTGTGCAACTGCTGCTTCTTGCTTAGACATAGTAGTCTCACATTCCAATCGCAAAGTATCAAGCTCATTATTCTGCTCTCTAAGCGGGCCATCCTTTGCCCACAAATGAAATTGGAGAATGAACCTTCCATTTAATTGTTGAAAAGGTTTCTTTAAGGTATCATTCTATGTATAGTTCACAACCTTGTACTTGCATGGCAGCATGCAAGTACATGATTTGGAGTTGTTGATTTGGGTTCACTAAATGAAGTGAAAATGTCTTATGAGGCTAATGCTATTACCACAATTTTATGATGTACTGCTGCATGCTTCAACAATATGAAGATCATATGCATGACCTTCCAATACACTCAGAACTCAATAAGTGCCCAATAAAATAAATGAATGTCAGATGCTATATACTAAAATTAGCAGTGTTGATTCCAAGGGAGGGATATTTTACATAAGGTAGTGCTCATTGTTAGTGTGGGGAACATGGAAAGCACATGTGGAGAACAAAACTAGCCAATATTTTACTTTTTGTAGAAAGAATCAGAAGCCCTTTCAAGGGATCATGTGCATCTC
This sequence comes from Larix kaempferi, assembly GCA_027924585.1. Lineage (NCBI taxonomy): Eukaryota > Viridiplantae > Streptophyta > Pinopsida > Pinales > Pinaceae > Larix > Larix kaempferi. The sequence continues at coordinate 11,862,793 of BSBM01000792.1, forward strand.
ATGTGATTGTTGTCCAAATGCTAGAATCAATATTTTCCTAACAAAATGGCATCATGTGTGATACATATTTTAACAAAAATACATGAACTTCACGATCGTAAAGTGCCTCTATAGTACTAAAATCAAATTGCTACAACATGTTATTAAAATCAATGATCCATTGTTGTAAGTAGATCATTGTCATTGCCATAGCTCTGAAATCATGCTCACAAATTATTTATGTGAAGAATTATTTCTTGTTGCCTACGTCTTTCTACATTATCTTGTGTTTAGGATGCACCATGGTCCATTCCCATTATTGACACTAAGTTCTATATACTATGTTCCATATACCTAGTTCAATTGCTTCTGAAAACTGTTCCATATACCTATTTAAAGTCAATGATCCACTGAAAATAGTGGATCATTGGCATTGCCATAGCTCTAAAATCATGCTCATAAATTATTGATGTGAAGAATTATTTTATAGTTTCCTACTTTCTATAGAAAGTTTTGAGTAATCTTGTGTTTAGGATGCACCATTCCCTCTAAGTTCCATATACCTAGTACTATGTTATGTATACCTAGTTCAATTGCTCTCGGGAATGTTCTTTTTAATTGAACATTTCAGTGTGATTTTTAAGTAGTGAACTCAGACAATTTACCCGTTAAGCTTAACGCTATTGGCAATGGGGCAAGATTGTCCCTGATCCATCCTGCCCATTCTAAATTTTATATTTGAGTAGAGGCATTGCATGTTAATTAGGTCTAGCTCTAGTGACTACGGGATGGAGTGTTACCCCCCCACCTAGGTTCTATTCTTGTTACTGACATGTTGAGTTCATAACGAGTGTATTTTTGTAATAAACACATATTTCATTAAAAATGGAAACATTTTATTCCAAGGACAACACCAAAATTGAGTCTTTTAGTTATTTTGGAATTCTAGATCCACTGTTTAATTCCAATTTTAATGAAATATGTGTTAATAGCGTCAATCCATGTTGTTGACCTGGGTACCATCCTTGATATGAGGAGAAGTACTTGGGGGCTTTCCCTGTTCATTGTAACTTAGAAAAAAAACAACAAGTGCTACAGCTTTTAAGCACCAAAAGGCCTATTGGGAGATTGAGATGATTGCATTTCCATGTTAAATTTTAAAAAATTAAGAATTTTGTAAAACCCCTTTTTATTCATATCAGTGCTTGATAGATCCAGGGTTGACACGGATCTATGCTAATACCTACCATTCTTCATATGTCTGCATTACGTTATACAAGTTTATGGATAATATTTTATACTCCATTACATTATATAGTCTTCATAGTGAGCTTGCAAATGCCCAATATCAAGAAAAGACAATTGTGATTCTTGATTTGGTACCACTCGGAGAAAAATTTGACAATACAACTGCATTCTTGATTTCTGAGATATTTTGGCAAAAGAAGGTTATCGTTAACATGACCCTTTTTGGTGACTATTGGGTACTCTTTGTTTCTTACCTAGGTATGTGAACCTTTTCCATAATTTGGCAAGATGGTCTTAACTATTGGAAATTTTATTCTCATATCAATCCATAAGGAATTCTATTTAAGGGTGCTAGCTCAATGGTAGAGCACCTGTCTTATAGGTAGGAGGTTGGTGGTTTGATTCCTCTGTGCCCTATATATATTCTGAAACCACTAAAAAAATGACTAGAATTTGCATATAAATGACCACCAATACAACATGAGAGATAAGTGACCAAAAAATGACCAAAACATGCATATAAATGACCAATTTTGAGTTGGCGATCACTGGTAGCAAATTAGCGGTTATTTATCATGTGACAAAAAATTTGGTCATTAATTGTGACAATTAATGACCAAATATATGACCATAAGATAAGCTATAAATGACCAAGCTACATATGACCACATTTTTGGTTGCGTGATAAATGGCCGCTAATTTGCTACCAGTGGTCACCAACTCAAAAGTGGTCATTTATATGTGGATTTTGGTCATTTTTTTGGTCATTTATCTTTCATTTTGTACTAGAGGTAGCACGTTTTTTAAGTGTATTTCTCATTTTTTGTGGGGCAAGGTCCATCAAAAGTATGTAGTTTGGGTACTCGTTGGATGCAGAATTGAATTATGCATCCAACAAGTGACCCCGCTCAAAATTTGAGTAAAACCACATGGAGATAAGTTGAAAATACAAAAACAAAAAGTAGTTTTTTTATGACAAATATTCCAAGTCAACCATTATGGTTGACTCATTTTCTTGAAATTCTGTTGGTTCTTGAATTCCAATGAATCAATGGCTTGTTTTCTTATAAGGGCCATTTTAGACCCCAAATTTCCTCTAATGCATGTTATGATCATGGGGTTTTTTTACCCATGTATTTATTTTTACGGATCTATTGGGGCGCCTTGCTATAAACATGACTATATTTTGGACATATGATTATATATATAGATGCACATAGATGCATACTTTTTAATTTTATGAGCCTCTTATTATGATGTGATGTGATTTATGTGATAGATTATGCATAGATAAATGAAAAATGATATGAAATACATGTGAATGATTGATTTCCTTGTTATTGATAACTAACGTGCTAGTCTAGAATATAATTAACCATTTGGTCTACTACACTATCGAAAATCCTAGGGACATGGATGGATGTAATGGATTCAAACTATCTAGCCAATTTTTTAATGCGAGTGAATTTTCTAAAGAGGCAAGGATCGTGTACCCAATAACAATTATTCAATTGTACGACAACCAACTAGGAATATAGATAAACAAAAAGGTGATGAATGCTCACATGCAGGGCATCGGTTAACATACCAATCACAATGTTGTATTCCTTTTGATTATTGGTGGTTGCACCAATACACAAGCCACTGATATAGATCAACTTGTATGACAAGGAATAAAGTACCTATGCAGCTGAGGCGGCTGCGAGATTTGGATTCTATCTACTTGCACCGTCGACGTAACCGATGTATATGGCAGGATAAGGATCCATCTAAAAATATCAAGGAAACAAACCATGAGGTTCTTTTTTGAAAAAGGGGAAAAAGGAAAAAGGAAAAAACTACAACACAACAAATGATAGATTTGATCAGATTAAGCATAAAATATCTTGAGATACATCCAATTTAGGGGGTTCAAGAGTTGACCATGTGGGCCAACAAGGAGGTCTGCCCCTTGCCGAGGTAGTGTTTGACGACATAAGGACCCTGACACATGGATATAAAATTTCCTTTGACAAGCTTATTGTGATCTTGGCCACAGACAAGGACAATATCTCCTTCCTTAAGAGTGCGTCGGTGCACATGGGTGTCGTAATGATCTTTAGATTGATGCTTGGTGACTTCAATAATTTGGAGTGCCACATGACGATCCTCATCCACTTGTTTGAGGGTGATCAAGCATTTCTCTATAGTGGAGGTCTCTGGAAAAAATTCGACGGCGATGTGCAAGTACGAGATCTGGCACTTGATGGGGAGAACTGATTCCACTCCATGCACAAGATGGAGTGGGGTAAACCATATCATAGTTTTGATTGATGTGTGATACATGCATTGGGACAGAAAAATCATATGGTGCCAATTGGGATTGTGCTTGTCCATTGTCCATTGGAGCATTGTTTTGAGGATATTATTAACAACCTCAACTTGTCCATTGCCTTGAGGGTAGTAGGCAAAGGAGAATAAATGCTCAAATTTAAAAAGGCATGAAAGCTGCTTCCAGATGGTCTCCTTAAAGTGAGAACCATGATCAAACACCGATTGCTAGGGATGCCAAATAAAGCAATGTCATGGTTAAAAAAAAACATGTCACAGTGGACCCAATGCAGTTAAAGGTTGGCATGGCCTTGGTCCATATGGTGAAATAGTCTATGGCCACTATTATGTATTTATGGCCACCAACCGATGTGGTGTTGCACTCCATGTAGTCGATGGTCCACTTATAGAAGATATCGAGAGTGACCACTGGATGAAGGGGCGCACAAGGGGTTCTTTCCTTTGGATAAAATATTTGGAAATTACTACAACGTTTAACAGCCACAATGCAATCGAAAAAGAGTGTCGGCTAGAAATAACCAGCGCGAATGACTTTTTGAGTAGTAGCCATCCTAGAAGGATGGGCGCAACAAACTCCACTATGGAAGTTATTCAAAACCTCTTCAGCCTCGTTGTGAGTGAGGCATTGTTACCGGATAGTGTCAATGCATCGTTGATAAATAGCATTGTGGATAAGGAGGTATCAAGGGGCTTGATAATGGAGACAATGATGATCATCATAGTTAAGGTGAGGACCAAAATTTTGGGTGTGCAAATAAATGAGTATATCCGTGTACCAAGGATCGTTGGAAGCTATGGTGAACAAATGTTCATCGAGTATGTGATCAATGATAGGGGACTAAACATACATAGACAGTAAATCCATGATAATCTACGCCAAATCCAATGCCTCGGTGCTCTTGTGGGTAACAAACTTGAGGTCATACTCTAGAAGGATGGTGCTCCATTTAGCAACATGAACTTGGATAAGGATATGGTTAAGAGATACAACATAGGTTTTGAATTTGCGATGAATCTGGTTTGGCTCAAAAGAATGTAATGACATATCTTATGAACCGAAAATACTACGGATAAAGCTAACTTCTCTTTATGAGGATAGGAGAGAGGTGGACCAGACAGGTTCTGACTCATGCAATAAATAATGTGCTCTTTTAGAGTAGAGTCTTCTTGGACTAACACTCCAGTCATGGCATAATCGAACGTCGAAATATAAAGGATAAAATATTTCGTGAAGTCTTGGGTGGGGGGACAGGGGGAAATCAAGGGAGTGGAAGTCAGATCTTGTTTCAATGCATCGAAGGTATCTTGTGCTTTCTTGGCACAAACAAAAGGAACATTGGATCAAAGCAAATGCAAGAATCCATGGTCCGTTGTAGCATATTTTGGTATGAAACAACATAATAAATTGGCCTTTCCTTGAAGTATTTGCAGTTGGCACAATGTCCATCGAGGGGGAAGGTTAATAATGGCTTGAACCTTCAATGGATCAATAATGATCCCTTTTAGAGAAAATATGAATCCCAATAATTGACGAGTAGGTACACAAAATATGCACTTGAGAGGGTTCAAGCATATATTATATTTGCAACACCGAAGGAACAATTGTCGGAGGTCTTCCAGGTGCTACAAGCGTTTATTGAACCATGCTGTGAGGTTTTCCAAGTAGGAAAGGATGATATTAACCATGTCATGAAAGAAATATGACATGGTGCACTGAAAAGTTTCTCCAATGTTCTTGAGTGCAAATGGCATGAATCGATAGGAGAAGGTGGCCCATGGGGTGGTGAAGGAAGTCTTATACTGATCTTCTTTGCAGATCTAAATTTGGTTGTACCCTAAGAATCCATCAATGAAGGATATAATATCATGTCCAGGACAAGCATCAATAATTTGGTTGATGAAAGGGGTGGTGTAAATTTATTTTGGACATGCTAAGTTCAGATTGTGAAAGTCAGTGCAAACACGTATGGTGCCTTGTTTTTTGTTGACGAGGACAGGATTGAATACCCATGTAATGTACACAATCGGAAAAATGAAGTTGACTTTGTGCAACTTCTCAATATCGACTTCTACTTTTGGTTCTTTTAATGGGTATATGGGTCTCTTCTTTTGGTATACCAATGCAACTTCCATGTGTTGATGTGATGTTCAACGATTTCCAAGTCAATATTGGGCATCTTAGTATAAGACCAAGCGAATATGGCATGAAAATATTGAAAAAGTGATTTAAAGGAAGCAACTTATTTAGCAATGCAAGAGGCACCTAAAATGATGTTCTCGATAACACTTGGATTAACCAAAATGTCCACCTAGATGGTGGGAGTGATGTTGACTATATTACCTTCTACGAAGGAATTGGGGGCTGAGATCTGGTTCTTGTTCACCAATCAATGTTTCCATGAGGGATAAAGTCTTTTGACTCAATAAAGAATTGGTTTGAATATGGGGATGGAAGTCAAAGGGGCCTGCATCTTTCTACACAATGGAAATATCATGGTGTGATGTGAAAGGGTCATCAAAGGACGAGATGAAACAAATGTTGTTTGTACTGCTCGAAGAAGAGGATGGAGGGTGGAATTCTTCTTTAATGGTGACTGAGGACTCTAAATAAAGTTGGTGCAAATCATCCAACATAGATCGATACTTGGGTAGATCAATGGAATGGTGTGAATAATGACCATAAATGCCACACAAAGCATAGGGATGGTTGGAGTACAATGACTTGTTGAGCTATTTGGGAGTGTCAGGAAAATGGACCACTGGAATGTCCACATCGGTCTTATCATCTAACGTCTGTAGATTTGTAACGTACCCGAACCAAAAACCAAGGCCAGGGACACCAAGATGACGAGAGGGTAGGATGAATCAAGGTAAATGCATAGCGTAATAAGATTATCTAAGACTAGGCCATCATTCCAACAAGCAAATTAAAATAAAACTTTCAACCTATTTAAAATGAGATGCAAGATTACAATGCATAGCTTTCCCCAATACACATACTATGAAAGGTAAATCCATGCATGAATTGCAATCATTCTAAGAAATCTATTAACATGATCTTAAACGTGATATATCGAATATATGTCACGAACCATATAAACACTAATAAAATCATATCCACAAGCTACCATAAACAAGGTAAATAATTAGATCTACAAGTTGCCACAATCAACCATATCAACAATGTTGAAAACCAAATCTACTGACTGCCACCTAGAGCCATATTAACTTAAACAAAAGTAGATATGATGGCTTCCATATATATCCATATAAATTATAAATAGGTTAGATCCCATGGCTTCCACATACAACCATACAAACCATAAGCAAAACCAGATACAAGAGCACTTATACATCAAAGTATTGCAAATAAGCACATAATGAAATAATCATCACAAAATACCAACCATATCCATATAAACATGAACAAATTCAAGTATGAAAAATATGATCTATAGCCATATAAAATCATATCTCAAGGCCATCACCTACAACCATATATAGATCATAAGAAAATAAGATCTATAAGCACATATAATTCCAAGGATGTAGTAAATACACATAAAACAAAATACTTATTTGATTAAGGGGAAACTAGCTTCAATCGGAAAACTTTACACTCAGCCATAGATACAGTCAATTCAGACCATACTTGAACAGGTCACTCCCGATTTGAGGCCATAGATAGACATGAGATGTACTCTCAAACCAACAGGTATGGTGCACTCATCTCAATACCAGAAACACTACCATACAAAAATAGCCATATCTTAGCCATACAGAAATATTTTTCAATGAAACAAAAGGTATTCCTTACTGGAAACGTTGCTCCGGACATAATGTAATAGGTCTCGCAACCCAGAAATGCTCAAAAACATATGAACAAGAATATGTGACTGCGCCCTTCTTAAGAACCATGCCACACAAAAATGACCAGATCTTAGTCATACTGAAACCATTTTCAGTGAAATAAAAGGTGTTCCTTACTGGAAATGATACTTTGGATGTAATGGAATAGGAATCACAACCGAGAAATGATCAGAAATGGTCGAACCAAACCATATGGTTTCTCCCTTTCCACATTGTCAGAAACCACAGCTACACCTTTCTCCATCTAAACTTTCCCTTCCATATACACTACCTGGTGTAATGTGATTCCATTCACCACAAAGGTCCCTCAGGACATCACCATCCACTGTTGAGATTCACATGTAGATATTCGCACATGGACAAGCAATGGGACAAGGAATCATGTTGTGTTTTGCACAATCAATCTTCAATACCCGTTAGAGGGTCTTCATAACTCATTACAAGGCCATCAATATTCATTGCCCAGTGAGTTGTGACTATCCGTGCTTACTATGACCCTTCGAATATCATCACCCTCATCCAGTACTTCAATATTTAGCCATACAATTCTTCTCCTCCATGAGAGAATGCACCTTTAGTTGAGTAGCCAAGAGAGATTCCATGAGAGAGCCCATTCGAATTCATATAGATAAATTCAAATCCACTCCAAGAGTCTAAATCCAAATCACTATGTAGGTTACCCAAACCACAAGAGGTTAAATCCAACCCAAAGAGGCCAACTAGAATTACTGAGAGGAGGTTACAAAACATGAGGGGAGTTACACAACTTTTGAGGTGTCAAGGCTAAAAATAACCAGTGAGGGTGCACTTGTGCAAGTGGGGGTTGCAAAACCAAGTTTAACCTCCAAAAGGGAGTTACAAAACCAACATAGGGGCACATTTAACAAGTGGAATCCATACAAGCACTAAGGAAGGCCCATTAAATCGTGAATTAAGCTCAATAATACCAACACAGGATAAAATAACAAAAGAAAGAAACACAGAGTGTTGTTATGGAGAGCCACAAATCCTAGTCCCCAACCCCCTCACATATGGAATCCATGGACCCCCAACCACATTAGTTGTCCAAGTTGAGCTAGTTATTAAATTAAAAATAATAATAACAATAATAATTTCCATAGCATAGTCCAGGCACCTAGTGCCACATTATAGCATAAATAATAATCACAACATATGTCCAAGGGCTTAACACATAGGGTATTACAAGATGAGTGCGTAATGTGGTAAATTATGAACAATTTTGGGTGGTGTGACCCAAAAAAGTGCATATAGTACAAGGAAGTGGTGCTCGATATATAGTAGTAGGAGGGGGTTTCACAACTTGGTTCACATTTGTTAGCATTGTCAGATTCTTAGCTTTTCCCCCATCCTTATTCTTGGTATGAGGTTGGGTGGTGAGTAATACTACCTTAGTGACTCCAGGAGGATGGTTATTAGTAGTACTGATTGGTTACATAGGTGTCATGACAACCTATGGTGTAGGGCATGGATTTGGAGGGTAAGGTACCAAACAGGGAGGCCTAACATCAAACCCGAGAGGCTGAGCATTGCTATCACAGGCATGCTCACTAATCCGGAAGGTGGAAATAAGAAAAATATTTGTTGAATAGGCATGTCTCCCCACTGGTTCCTAGGTCATTGATTGGGAGAGGGCATATATTGAGGTTGAGGTTGGGAAGCAAATTTAACAAAGGAGACAGCGAACAACTCTAATATTTCTACATTCGAAGTTGGAGGAGGTAGATCATAAAAGGTTCTTATCATGGGTGCATAAAACAATATGCCTGATCCAACACTCGTGAAAGACAGGATGGATACGCTACTGAGAGTGATGTCGATCATGGGTAGGACATTCTTTGAGCAAGCCGACCCCTTGGGGTTGTAATAGGTCAACTAATCCAGTTTTAAAATCTCCCCTTCATGGGGGAACATCATAACCCTAAAAAATAACGAGGCGACTTCTTTCATAGTGTAGATGTAGCTATGCCCAAGGGGGAGGTTGTAATCTAACTAGGCATTGACAACCTTGATATCGATTAGGCCCATTTTTCTAGCTAACTCTACATGGAGATTCTAGAGAAGACCCCGAGGTTGAGAAATGTGACAATCATAAGCGTACAACGTCATAAGGGATGATGAAAGTTGGGGGGATCCAAGCTTCTGCCAAACATGAGTTGACATGATGTAGGTGTAGGCATCTTCATCGATGAGACATTGATGGATGATCAAGTTTCTAACTGTGACTAGAATCTGAAATGCTATTGACAAGGGAATTTGAGGTTTCACTTTATCTAGATAGAATGTCATCAAGTGGGGGTCAGAATTATCGATTGCACCTAAAGATGATAGTAATGATTTGCGCTGCGTAGGAACGTTTTGAATAAATTTCAATGTGGACATGGCAGAAGGTGTGAGGAACCTGCAACAATTAATTAATGAAAATGCATGAGATAGTAGAAATACCAGAACTTAGAATAGATTTATTGATCACATGCCACTTCGAGGAGGAAACCTCCTTTTATCAAGATCAATACAAATAACTTCACGGCACCTTCATTGGCATCAACACAAACTTATATACTATGTCTAGGTGCCAATACTATGGATCAACACCATGGAACATATAATACTACAGGATGACTTACAAAGCATATGGGTCCAATACTATGGATCAATACTATGGGCTAATACAAACTATGGATCAACATATAATACTATGGGATGACTTACAAATCATATGCGTCCAACAACAATATACTAACAAAGTAAAGAGAAGGGTTGACATGGGTTCCTAACATCCCCTCACCCTTAGAAAAAGCTTTGTCCTCAAAACTTAAGATGTGGAAATTGTTAATGAATCTGAAGGAGTGGTTCCCATGTAACATCATCTAGTTGCATTCTATGCCATTGAATTAAGACCTCTATGATAGAGCAAGAGAGAAGATGACGAGTGCACCTATTGAGGATGGCCTCTGGCTCCAAAAGGATGGATCCTTCATTTTCCAATTCTTGTAAAATAGTTTGTCCTCTAATGTTGGTGCCAAGAACTTTCTTCAGACAAGAGACATTAAATACTAGATGAATGCGGGAAGAAGGAGCAAGTTCCAATTTATAAGCAACGTACCCAATCTTCTGCTATATGGCCCATAGAACTTTGGAGCGAGCTTATGACTCCCTTTGAGTTTAAGGGAGGATTGCTTGTAAGGCTGTAGACGAAGAAAAAACACATCACCTGCTTGAAAAGTGCACTTAGAACTTGTGTTGATCGGCTTGTTGCTTCATTCCATTTCTTGCCATGTGAGGATTTTCCTGCAAAATGTGAAGAATCTGATCGTAGTTTCGATGGACCGTGTCAACTTCTTGATTTGGTGAATTGCTAGGGGTGTATGGAAGAAGAACTGGTGGTTCCTAACCATAGACTGCTTCATATGGAGTCATTTTAGAGGCAATGTGGTAAGAGGTATTGTGCCACCATTCAGTGAGAGGAAGCCACTTTTCCCACTGATATTGTTGTTCAGAGGTGAAGCAACAGAGATAAGTTTCCAAGCATTTATTGATAATTTCAGTTTGACCATCAGTTTGTGGGTGATACCTTGAAATCATCTTCAGTTTGGTGCCAATGTGGCAAAATAGTTCTGTCAAAAAATGACTAGTGAAAGTTGCATCACGATCCAAGACAATGGAAGAAGGGATTCCATGAAGACAAAATATCTGGTCCAAGAAACTTTGTGCGACTGAGGAGGCTTTATAGGGATGGATGAGGGCACAAAAATGACTATATTTGGAGAGGCAATCAACTAAAACCAAAATCACTATCTTCCCTCCATATTTAGGGAGCCCTTTAATGAAATCCATAGAAATTTCCATCCAAATCTGTGTAGGGATGGCAAAGGGTTCAAGCAATCCTGGAAGGAGTGTCGTTTTACCCTTATTGCGCTGGCAGGTATCACATTCAACCACCATTTGTTGAATTTCCCTTTTCATTCCCTTGCAAAATAAGTTATGTCGTTCCCGCTCATACATTTTGAGGAACCTAGAGTGCCCTACCGATGGAGAAGCATAGAGTTCATAGAAGATAGCCTGTTGAAGATCTGTGCTCTGGCAAAGCACCATAAGACCCTTGTATCTCAAAGAAGCACCATCCCAAGAGTAATGTGGTACATCAAAAGGGTTATTGGCCAAGCGTTGGATGATTTCAAATAATGAAGAGTCATTGACATAGCCCTGTTGAACAAATTGCAACCAATTTGGAACAGGCATAGAAATAGTTGAAAGAGAAACTTGGTCATCAAATGTGCGAGAAAGAGCATCCGCCACAATATTGTGCTTACCCTTCTTGTAAGTGATCTCATAGTCATAAACCATGAGTTTGCTAACCCATTTTTGTTGTGCTGGGGAGGATACACATTGTTCCAGAAAATATTTCAGACTCTTGTGATCGGTCTTGATGTAGAAATGTGTCCCTAATAGGTATGATCACCACTTCTGTACTACATGCAAAATAGCCATCATTTCCTTCTCATATGTAGATGTAGCTAAATTCTTACCGGAAAGGGATTTGCTGGTGAACACAATGGGGTGTTAATCTTGAAGGAGAACAACACCAAGTCCATTTCCACAAGCATCACTCTCAATAGTGAAGGGCTTGGAAAAATCGGCCATAGCTAGAACAAGTGTAGTACACATAGCTTGTTTCAGTTTTTCAAATGCACACTCAGTAGCATGTGTCCATGTAAAAGCATCATTTTTCAATAGAGCAATTAATGGAGATGCAATATTCCCATAATCCTTGACAAACTTGCTGTAGTAGCCAATCAATCCCAAAAACCCACAAAGGCCCTTGAGTGTATGAGGATGTAGCCAATTGTTCATGGCAGCTATTTTGACAGGATCCACGCAAACCCCTTGTGCTGACATAATGTGCCCAAGATACTCTACTTCCTTCTATCCAAAAACACATTTAGACTGTTTGGCATGGATATGATGGTTAGAGAAAAGTTGCATTACAAGATCCATATGCTGGAGATGTTTAGCCCATGTTTTATTGTAGATGAGGATATCATCAAAGAAGACCAGAATGAATTTCCGCAAGTAGGGATGGAATATTTTATTCATCAATGCCTGGAATGTGGAAGGAGCATTAGTGAGGCCAAAGGGAATGACCAAAAATTCATAGTGGCCATCATGTGTGCGGAAAGTTGTTTTAGGAATATCATCCTCATGAACCCGAATTTGATGATACCCAGAACGAAGATCCAACTTGGAGAAAAATTGAGCACCATGAAGCTCATCAACAACATGAAATGGAAACTTATCCATGATTGTGATCTGATTAAGTGCTCGGAATTCAATGCAGAGGCACAATGACCCATATTTTTTTCAGACATGAAGAACTGGTGAAGAAAAGGAACTATGGCTAGGGTGAATAATACCTTTCTTCAGTAAGTCCTGAACGAGCATTTCAATCTCTGTTTTTTGGTGAAATGGTTAGAGATAGGGCCTGATGTTGGGAGAAACACTTCCAGGAAGGAGCTGAATACGATGGTCCTTTGGCCTTAAAGGTGGCAATCCCACTGGTTCAACAAAGACACATGTATATCTATCCATCTATCTAGAATTTGTTGTAGATCCAAAGGAGTAGTGGAGACCGTTGATGGTTGCATCTGAATTGAATGGATCTGAGCGATGACACCATATGAATTCTTCTTAAGGAGCTTTTCCATGCGATGTGAAGTGATGATGCTGAGAGACCCTAGTTGTAATCCTGTTAATGTGTTTCTTTTTCCATTGGTTGAAAACTGCATCCAAACTTCAGGAAAATCCCATAAGATGGGGCCAAGTGTGCATAGCCATTGAGCACTCAAAACCACATCACATCCGCCTAAGGCCAAGGAAAACATGTCAAAATGCAGGTTATAATCTCCCATAGAGATACGCACATTGCGACACTTCTCCTTGCAAGGTAAGGTGCCCCCATCAGGGTATTTTTTAAGTATTCTAATTTTGTACTTAAGTATAGTATTCTAGGCGATTATTTTGGACTGAAAAAAACATATATATAGATAGGTAGGCAAATATCAAATATTAAACATACAATTTACTACTGAAATTTGTAAATTTTGGCAAAAATTATGATAAAAAAACATATTTTATGTATCTATAGGTGATATTAGAGACTAAAAATGAACAAATAGTAAATTTATTTTTTGAAAAAAAGCCCAAAAAATAGCCAATTGGTGAAATTTCGCCCCTAAAAATTACCTTGGCCCCCATTGGAAATCATGACTTCAAAGTTGGAGCAAGGATGGACAAAACAATCATCCTGTTTGGTGATCTGAGGGTCAATAAAGTTATGAGTGCTACCAAAATCAATAAGTATTGTAAGGGGAAGCTTCTTGAAGTAACCCCTGACTCGCATTGTGTGGGGGGTGGTGACTCCAGCTAAGACATGGAGAGATATATATGGGTGGTCGTCTTGAGACGGAGGGTCATTAGGCGGCTCTTGAATGTCGACCCTATCATCTATTGTATCTGGAGATTCTTCACCAATTTTAGAGGTAGGTGGAGAATCTACATCCAAGAGATAGAGATTTTTCTCAACACATCTATGTCCCCGAGTAAATTTCTCCTCACAATTATAACAAATCCCTTTTTCTCTGCGTGCCTACATCTTTGTTTCAAACAAATGCTTGATAGGAGTTGGTCGAGGAGCTGGTGGGATGGGAGGTCATTGGGAACCCATATTTATGAAGGGAACACAAGTGGGTTTAGAGCGTTGTTGGGATGCGATCTTGTCCTCTTCCAACTTATCCAACCCCAAGGATTCCATCATTGTGTTGGGACAAAATATTTTGACCTTAGATCAGATTGCATCATTTAGACCACTGATAAAACAACTCATGTAGAATTCATCAGACAATCCTTCTGTGTGATTGGATAGTTTCTCAAATTATGTCTGATACTCTCTCATAGTGCCAATTTGGCGAAGTTTAGTGACAGATCCTATGAAGTCATCAAAAGCACTAGTACCAAATCGTTGCGAAAGGAGCTGGCAAAAATCTGGTCATTTTGGCTCTTCATGAGCCTTGATGTAACAACGGTACCATTGAAGAGCTTCCTATTCCAAATGAAATGATGCAAGTGGAACTTTGTTGACATCAAAAGTATTATGTAGACTGAAATATTGTTCTTCCCAATAGATCCATCTAGTCGGATCAGTACCATTGAAGCGAGGAAAATCAAGCTTCGGATCACGGAAATTGCTGGAAGAAGAGAACCTAGTGTCTGCAGAAGACTTTGACTATCGTTTATTGTTCATGGTTGAATGCTCAAGATGGAGGCTGAGAAATTTTTCATCCAAATCCTGGAGTTTGGTTTTGAGGGCTGCAAGTTCTTCCTCCATGATTTTTGCTCTTGTGCGGGTGACAACCATAACCAAGAGTTTTTTTTTTGAATGGGTAGAAAAACAAAAATAGAAACTGTTTATTCCAAGGACATCACAAAAATTGCTTTTTTTAGTTATTTTGGAATTCTATATCCACTGTTTAATTCCAAATTTGATGGAATATATGTTTAAAGGAAAATTTGGATTTGGGAAAAAATTTGATGGGTAATTTGGGTTTGACTAGATTTTGGACACTTTCGAATGGACAGGGAAGCAGAAAATGAGGATTTCATAAGCGAGGTGAAAGAATGAGAAAATTTGTCAAAGAAGGACAAAGAAGCAAAAATAGTAAATGAATACTGTGGCAAAAGTTGAAGGTGATTGGGTGAAAATCGAAGAAGTTATGGAAAACCCTAACAATAGACAAATTTGGGATTTATGGCTTTTGGAAGTGGAATTTGGGATAGGGTCCTCAGGAATGAAATATGCAAAATGGGATTGCAGGGGTGTTAGTGAAGTTTCAAGGGAAACAGAGTTAAAACAAATGAGATATGGTGAAAAAACAAAATTTTATATAGCGAAAAAACATTTTTTATTTTTTATTTATTTATTTTTATTTTTCTGGATTATATCTGCAACGACGTGGAAGTGATAAAAAATTGTTCTAGATAGATGTAATCTGTGATTTATCAACTGAAAATAGATATGGACCCCAGGTATTCTCGGCTTCCTAACGATTCAGGGGATTCACTCGGCCACCAATGTTGTCTGACGACTTGTGTATTGGGGCAGTACCCCTCACTCCACAGCTAAGGTAAAACTGATAACCGCTTTGCCACAAACGACAACTCTTGGTTTACCTCACGAGTGGGAACTAGTCAATCAGGTAGGGTTCGTTGCCCTTTTCGCTGGAAGTTCCTCTCAATGGTCCAGCTACTTCGGGGTTCCTATGGTACTCCTCACAGTGAGTTTTATGGCTTATTCCCAAGTACTTCCCATAGTTAATAGAATAGGGATTATTCCCAGATCCAAACCTGAAATAGATGCGAAATTGTTTTTGGCAGAAATTCCACCCAACAAGACCAAGAAAGTGCTCTGATACCAGATGCGAAGAACCTGCAACAATTAATTAATGAAAATGCACGAGATAGAAAAAATAATAGAACTCGGAATAGATTTATTGATCATGGGCCACTTCGAGGGGGGAACCTCCTTTGAGCAAGCTCAATACAAATAACTCCACAGTGCCTTCATTGGCCTCAACACAAACTATATACTAAGTCTAGGCGCCAATACTATGGATCAATACCATGTAACATATAATACTACAGGACGACTTACAAAGCATATGCGTCCAATACTATGGATCAATACTATGGGATAATACAAAGTATGGATCAACATTTAATACTACGGAATGACTTACAAAGCATATGCATCCAACAACAATATACTAACAAAGTAAATAGAAGGGTTGACATGGGTTCCTAACAGTTTCTTTATCCATGTCTGCACATGAATTCTAGATGTTACAAACCGTTACACCAAAACCCCAAGGTGTTAGTGAAGGATGCCCACTAGGATTGTAGCATCCCACCACACTCCATAGTCTAGACTCTGGGATGGATATGCGCCTGTACGGTGGTGTCCCCTTTGAGTCGTATGAGCCCCACATGAACACTGCAATGCCGACGTTGCCACCCTCTTTGTGACTCGAACCTGGGTGGAGGCTCTGATACCAAATGTTACGAATCGTTACACCAAAACCCCGAGGTGTTAGTGAAGGCCGCCTACTAGGATCTTAATAGAAGGAGACTCTGCCAATTCATCCACAATACTATAGTTAGGAGCGGCCTGAGCATTAGGATTATTTGTTATGAATTACAAAGGAAACTTAGGGAATTTGGGAATCCCATCGGTGGACGGTTTAGGTAGGTGCAAGGTTTCATTTACTTGAGTGGAATCTTTCCCTTTATAGGTAGTAGAGGCTTTAGTAGCTGAATTGTATTAGTTACATCTTGTCTGAAGGTTAACATTAACAGACAACGTAAGGAGGTGTTGGACCCCAGCATCATGACGTTGAATAGATGAAGATGGGGGGATGGATAAGGTGACAACGGTTTCCCTGTGATTACTCCTTGAAGAGGGAATAGATTTTGTAGGACCATTCATTGCATTTGAGTGGGTTGATGCTGAGGTGGATTAGGTTTCCCATATGGGATAGTAGTCACCTCTCGTTGGTTGGCCTCATCCCACAACTGGAATGCCTTAACCAAAGGAGGGAAATGGTGGGTGTAGTTCCCATAGACATTGTAGAAGGAACACAGATGGTTAGTCCGTAACATCAATTTTTTCCTCCTTGGACTCTTTGTTTGGGTCCTCATCTGCGGGGTTAGCTCCAATGATATTAGGTGGTTTAGGGGACTGACCCCCACCTGCCTAGCATTGATTGTTCCCTTTTTTCTTTCCCTTATTATTATTTTTGGGTTTCCCTTCTTGGTTATTGGGTGGAGGTTGGGCGAGCATATTTTGTTAAGCTTATACCTTTCCATGAGGAAAAGGGAGAACAACAAGGTGTGGTTGCACTGGAGGAGATGGTAGAGGGCTAGGAAAATGGTAGTATGGGTTAATGGTCTAAGGGGCCACAAAGCTAGTAGAAGCATTGCCACACTTTTTGCGAATACACTAGGGCCTATGAACATGGGAATCCAAGGAAAGAGATGAATAAGAAGTATCTATTCCTATATCTAATGAATCGTGAGATAACCGGGGTTGTATCCAGGAGTAGGAACAAGACCCTGAGAAGGACACTGAGTGTTTTTAATATTACCATACGTGTAACCATGCACAAGGAGAGGGTAAGGTGCATATGGATTTAGGTGGGACACGACGACACCTATAGCTAGGTTATTCACACTAGATGTTGGATAAATGCACCTACTAAGACTTGTGGAAATATTAGTAACAATTTGGAAATGTTGGTGCAAGTATGTGGTAAATAATAGTAAATAAAAATTAAGCTACATGAAGAAAATAAATGGAAATCAAAACAAAACTAAATATTTTTTCATCCTTTAACACATACAAAAGGGTAGGGAAAGAATATTTTTTATTTTATTTCATAAACATGAAAGAATACAATAATGAAGTTACCTCAAAGAGAGTGAGTAGAGGCCCCTTGCAGAAGGTGGAAGCATCGAGTCCTTGGTTTCCAAGTAGCTTTAGTTTGTTCTCCACACAAAGGTCACTAATGGGTATCCAAAACTCAAAGTGAGTGAAACAAGAAGTCAAATGGGAGCTTCAAGGGTTTCTAGTGAAGTTTCGGTAGAGTGACGGTAAGGTAACAAGTGAATGTGTATAATGTGATCCTTCACCATATATTTATAAAAATATTTTCCCTAGGTTTCTTACCCATGGTATTAGGAAAACCATAGTATTGGCTCTTGGTTTTGGGAGGCACTTTTAGGATTTTCCCTCCTTTTTGATTTTTTTTGAATATTTTCCCTTTTTTTCCTTTTTTGGGGGAATTTTCCCTATTTTGGGGGATTTATTTTCTTTTTTGGAGGGATAAATCCATTTACCCCTATCTTGGAGAGGGAAATAATAATTTTGATCCAATTTGTGGGTTTTGACTTAGGCGTTGTTGGTTAGTGAAGGTTTTTATGGGGAAAAAGAAGGAATGTGATGATGTCACTAGGGATTGAACATGGTAAGGAATTTTTTAGTGTTAACAACATTGATGACACCATCTGTAGTGTGGGAAGCCCCCAGGAGTTAATTTCGAGATGATACTCCATGAGGGGCATTAGAGATAATCGTGTACAAATAGTCGGACTACACATAAATTAGGTCATATTGTTGAGCCTTAAGGATATATTCTTCCTCAGTTTGTGGGCATTTAGAATCCATGTATTTAGATATCGTGTAGGGAGGAGGGATTTCAGAAACCAATCTAAAAGAATCATATCATCGAGCTTAATCTTGCACAAAATTCAACATCGACGTCACTCATGGATGTGATCCATGATGTGCATAGAGGAGTTATATAGGAAGGATAGAAGGATTTCTACACCATATCTGTAATGGATGGGAAAATGGAAGAATTGAATTGCAGAAAAGTGGAGGCCAAGGACACAAAGCTAGGATGTGTCCCATGGGGTTGGTCAATGTACCACTTAGTTTCTACACTAGTCAAGGATATTTGAAACAAGAACAACTGGATAGAATCATATACATTGTTGTTAGAGGTGCACCATAGGTGAAACACCATTATGTGGTTTGGGGGATCCTCACTTACCTTTCCCTTGAATATAGGGATGTTTGAATGGAGTTTGGTAGGCATGGGAGTCTATTTTGGGATATTAGGGATTGGATCATTTGTTAGTCTCACTAAGTCAGGGATGTTGAGACCAGCCATGAATGGAAGGATCACATTAGGGTATGAGGTAAATGGACCAATGATGGTGTTTGTTGTAGCTCCGTTGGTGGAACCATCGGCAGTGGTTCCTCCTCTAGAAAGAGGGACGCTTCTTCCACCAGGGGTGTGGATTCCAATTGCATGGGTGTTGATGGAGGTGGGAATGGTCCCAACCATGGTACTGATAGTGTATGAAGGTGAAGGCGATCCTGAGTTTGAGGATTCTAAATCAGATGACTCAGAGGGATGCTCTAATGATTATGCAGTGTTTCAAACTAGAGTGCATCTTGTGGAGATAACCATGCGACCTAAGAAACTTTACTGAGAGGGTTGACCCTGAATTCTATGAGATTACCTTGGGGGACCTATAATGACGAAGTCTCAAGTGAACATCTGAATAGTGGAAGAGTGCAGTAGGTAAATTTCAAATTGAATAAATTCAACTATTGAAAGAGAACCAAATCAAACAACATGTGCAACGTGTGTGCAACAAGTGATCTGATCTAGCGGAAGACATAAGAAAATTGGAAAGATCGATCCTATAAAATAAAATCACCTTCTATCCTAGCAAATATCTACACAATAAAAAGGAAAAATCACCAATTAAATCTTCCTCAAATATTTTCCTCTATGGGGGCATTAATCCCCATCAAACAAAAAGAGGTAGGATGCTGATTCCGGTCTTCTAATCACTAGAGCACAATAGGGGCATCAATGTTATCTAGACCTAGTGAGTGAAGATCAAAAGAAAAATTATAGAGTTGGGGATACACCTGACTCTATCTATCCTAGGGATTGCCCCACTAAAAGGGACCACCTCTATGTAAGATACCTAAAAACAAAGGATTCTACGTTACCTCATTCATGGACACACTAAATGAGTTTCCTGCACATTCAATCCGAAGACAATGATCTAGATGATCTTCAGTACTTAGTGGATATGGTGCACCACTCAACCATTCGGTTCCATTATTTCCACGTACCACCCTGAAGGTATAGGCCCACCTGCAAATAGGTTTCAATCGCATCCGACAGTACAAGAGGATTTTAGCTCTTTAATCGACAACCACTATGTTTCAAATGTATAGTGACTAAGGGGACTTATTTGGATTCCTATCCCCGAATTCCTAACCTAAATACACTGTTCTTTTGATCCTCAAATTAGGTTTTAGTGAGTTAGATTATGGTTGATTTTAGGCTACCCTTTCCATCGTGAACCAAGTTATAACTTAAATTAGGGAGTGAAGGTGTGTGCACAGGAGGTGTGTACAACAAACAACTAAGATATATAAATGCTTGAATGAGATAAAACGATTTCAATACTAAGCTAGAAAATTTTCCTTGAAACAAATCTACCTCGTCATATAAAGGATTCTGATCAAGCTATCTACTATTCAAAGCATGCATGAAACTGAGATAACTAAACAATTTAAAAATCTAAAGGCCGAAGTAGGGCACTAATCCAACAAATTGAAAATGCTTTAAAAAAAAACTGAAAATTCTTTAAACTATCATGAACCAAGTGATAGTTTAAATCAGGGAGTGAATATGTGTGAATGGGAAGTGTGTACAATGAACAACTAAGAAACATAAATGCTTCAACGAGATAAAATGATTTCAATACTAAGGTAGGAAACTATTCTTGAAACAAATCTACCTCACCGTAAAAAACATTATGATCAAGCTATCTACAATTCAAAGCATGCATGAAATTGAGATAACTAAACAATTTAAAAATGTAATCATAGTAGGGACCTAATCTAGCAAATTGAAAATGATTTAAACAACAAAACTGATTAACTATCAAATACGCACAGTTTATCGAACTACTTACTGAAACAAAAAACAAATGCAGCAAAAAGCAAATCCAAATAGAATGTTAACGAAGGAAAATACTCAGATCTAAAGGAAAGTTTTCATTTCTAACAAGTTTGCCAGGAAAAACAAAAAGGGATGCTACAACAAGTAACAATAATACAAGCATAAACTATTGGACTGCAAGCAACCTTGAGATGAAAAATTGACATTGTCTGCACAATGCAAAGGGAAAAAACTGTTGGAAAAAAGAGGTTTTGGGATTAGGTCGCTCAAATCAAAGGAAAATAAGCGACACATGTCACGTAAAACTAGTTCATAGGTGTGACTTAAAGTAAAAACAAGGGGCGAAAACTAAAAGACAGACACAACTCGAGAAGGATTATGGATCTTCCCCAGTATGGTTGTAAAAAACTATAGAGCATGTATAGGCACACGCTCATTCCAAAAGGAACCTACTAAGGGTTGTGTAGACCTTAACATAGTTTCAAAGTTAAAAACAAAGACAGATAGAACAAACTAACAAAACTAACTAGCATGCAGTGCTTTAAAGCAAATATAAACTAACAGTATAAGCATATTCTTTGATAAACAACACTCATCTAAAACAAGCATATAAAGAATCAAAGATTTTATTTTTATATTGAATGAGAAATTACGAGTAGAATCACCTCACAAGCACGGTGAAAGGGGCCCTGCATGTATTCGAGGGAGGTTTCATTGGTCTCTTAGCAAGTATCACAATCCTTCAGCCACATGTCATGACAACAATCTCCACCATTGAAACAAGAGCAAGAAAAGGTTGACTCCAATATAGAAGGAAAATTTGGTAGATTGATGGCTTGAGCTAAGCAATGGAGAATTATGTAATGGGGAGACCTTGAGGGTTGTTTTATAGGCACAATAGATGGCTTTGGGGATAAGGATTGGGCTTGATTTTTCCACCCTATATCCTATCCTTAATTTGGTCCATTCCATAATTTGTGCTTGTATTTCCTCTTTTTTACTACAAGAAAGGAAGAAACGACCAAAAATCATGTCGGGGTGAGGTTTTTTTTTTTATAATAAATGTGCGACTTGGGTCCCTTAAATCAGAGGAAACTGAGTGACATGGGTCATTATTTTCCTAGTAATATGTGTGACCTGATTCTAAAGTGGCCCCTTTTGGTGTTTGACTTTATTTTTTAGATTTTACAATGTTTTATCAGGGCCCAAAAGGTGTAAATGAGCTCGAATGATGACATGTGTGGGAAATGGGGCTAATGACATGGAAAGTGGAAAAATTTGTGTGTTAACACCCACACCATGGGTGAGCTTAAAATTTTTCTGGTGGTGTCATTTTTATCAAAATTTCATTTTCCAAAATCCGAATCTAGAGTGTCCTCTCTATGTACTCTCCAATCAACATCTATTTTATTGGATCCATGACACCAAAGGAACCTATAAAACCCCTAGTTTTGACCCTTGGGATGTGTAGCTAGGGTTTTACCCCTAGCTTGTGCAAATGAGCACCTACTAAGGAGAATGGTCTCCTTAGTAGCAGTTCAGTATATTAAACTAATTAAGTTAAAACAAAAATTAAATTACTCCTAAAGCATGCATGAAACATAAACATCAAATTTAAAGAATGGCTTTTTGTATTGATATTACCTTCAATGAGAAGGTTTGATGAAGCCCTTTGCAGTGTCCAAGAGGATGCTCCAAGCTTCAAGATGCTCCTTCTCCTTCTCCAATGATGGGAATGGGCCAAAAGTGGCTCTCTAGGTGAAAGTAGTTCAATGGTGAACTAGGGTTTCGAGAGAGATTTTGGCAGAGTAAGGGTGCTTGTGATTGTGGATATGGAATAAGGGATCTCCATCACCTATTTATAGTTTTTTGGTGGTGGAGTGCTGATCCATGGTTTTAGGGAACACATGGTTTTGGGCAGCTGTATAGGGTTTTTTCCTCCTTTTCCTCATTATTTTATATTTTTTATTCCCTTTTTAGGGGATTTTTGCTATTTTTGGAGGAAAAGGGGGTTTTTTAGCCTTTTTTAGGCTATTTTGATGGTTTTGTGGCCTTTTGGAGGCATTTTAATGGGATTTTAAGGGAAATATGGTAGGAAAATGGACAAATGAGCCATATAATGTGGTAGATGAGGTAGTGAACACTTTTTGGGTGTTAACAGATTGCCCCCTGATGTGCGAGGTCAGGAGCTCATCGTATGGCCGATGGATATCATAAGTCATGAATGGTTTTCCTGGGATGTGGAGAGAAGAGAAGAAACAAACTGAAGCCCGGAACAACGATCCCGAACAACTGCAAGAACTAAAAGTATATAACCTCAATAATGGATGAGGAATCATCTGATCATATGGACGAGGCGGGCATACCCATGCTCGTATCAGGATATAACATAACAATAACAATGGGGTCCAAAATGGGGACCTGAAATATATATGACCTCAAATACTGACTGAGGAATAATCTCAATATATGGACGAGGCGGGCATACCCATGCTCGTATCAAGATACATAAACAGAACTGTGAGGCCCAAAAAAGGGGGACCTGTAAGATACATAGCCACTGTGTACATCATAAGAGTCCAGAGGGGACACAAATCTGGGACATACTAGTGGGCGGACCATGTATAATCTGAAGAACTGGTGCACTGGAATATCAACAGTGCTGCTGAATGTGGTACCAAGGGAACTGATGAGCTGCTGGATCAGAGTGACAAGGGGTCCACTCACAATGGTACACTGAACTGGAACTGATCTGGAACTGAAACTGGGTACTCAAGGAAGCATGTAACTGGATGGCTACCGAATACAAACGCCAACGCAGCCCGGACATCCACGGGAACATATAACTGGTCGTTCCGAAATGACTCACCAATGTGCTAGAGTCGGGGGAAATCCGGGGTCTTCGACTAAAAACTGATGGGATATAATCCTACGCGATCCTCAACGATGCGATCAAGGTGCTGAAGTCGAGCATGTGAGGAACAACCACTCGGAGAGGCAATGATGTCTCCTCTCAGAATGATCCGTAGGCACTTACCACAGATGGTGATAAGTCCAAGGCGTAGGGACCTCTGGGCCTATCCTCTGGAATAGAGGGTCTGTCGTCGATAGAGGGAGACCTGCAATCTATCAAGGCAATGATGTTTCCTTGACAGGAGCGCGAGGTACAAAACCGAAATATGATAGTACTGATGGCAGGACTGACAAACTGTGGGGGGACAACTGGGCAAGTAGAGTGGGTGGACTCAAACTTCCTTTGTTCAGAGTATGATAATGGGAATGATCTGGCAGCATATGAAACTGACTGAGGGGGAAGGGATCATAGCTGTAATGGATCTGGGAGGATAATTGGCTGAGGGAGACTCAAGCTGGTATAAAATGGCAGGAGACTGCAGAATACTCTGAACAAAGGTGACCTGATTGGGGGTGCTGCCGAGATGATCGATCAAAGTGCCAGGAGGCACGGGGGAAAACTTCTTCATGGGTTAAGGAACTAGAAGAAGTGTGTGTAAAATGGTACTGTCGTGTGGATTTTACGAGCCCAGGACAGTTAATGCTCGTGGTTGCTTTCAATTTTAAGGAGTCTGAAAGCAAATAAGAAGACTCTGAAATGATGGAATGGTACTGTCGTGTGGATTTTACGAGCCCAGGACAGTTCATGCTCGTGGTTGCTTTCAATTTTAGAGAGTCTGAAAGCAAATAAGAAGACTCCAGGGGGTTGCTTTTTCGTAGATTTAGTCTCCAAGGCCCAAAGAAGCATAAAAGGATGCAATGAAGAACTCTTCTAGCCGGTGTGACTAGAGTATTCATTTTTCGTAATTAGTCTACCGGGTCCGGAAAAGGGTTAAACTTATACCAGATAGACGC
Source organism: Larix kaempferi (assembly GCA_027924585.1). Classification (NCBI taxonomy): domain Eukaryota; kingdom Viridiplantae; phylum Streptophyta; class Pinopsida; order Pinales; family Pinaceae; genus Larix; species Larix kaempferi. Next base: position 11,887,710 of record BSBM01000792.1, read on the forward strand.
CCTTTCAGGTACTTTAACGAGCATGAAAGGAAGCAAGATTGCTCGGCGATCTTTTCATTCTTTTAGGAGTCAGAAAAGAGCTTAACGGAAACTCCCTAAGTGCCTTTTTCATAAAGGACTTGTCCGGCCCGAAAAAGGGATAAAATTATACCGAACAAAAGGAATGGCCAGGCAAGGAGGAAGTGTTCAATCAAGGGTCAATAATGGTGACCAAGAATGAGGGTAGGGGGGGAACACTGGTGGGCCTCCTTGCGGGGTATATGAAATGGTGGCAAAATAACGAGACATTTGCAGTATGACAGGAGTGAATGGCTCATGTACAAAAAGTGGAACAATCCGATGGCGGCCGATGTGGCACGTAAACCGAGGCAGCAAGGTGTTGGGACACAATGTTGAAATTGTACCCAGTGAGAGCGAGAAATGATCTCAAGCATCATCACGAGCTCGGAAAAATGAATCCGACGATATAAAGGATGTCAAAAACGGGAAACGGCCGATGTGGCACGCACACCGAGGTGACTGGGGCGTTTTTGGAAAAATACCCGAAAACTCTGGAGGTGAGAGCGAGAAATGATCTCTAGCATCATCACCAGCTTGGAAAAATGAATCCAATGATTTAAAACATGTGAAAAACGGAGAACGGCCGATGTGGCACGCAAACCGAGGCGACTAGTGGCATCTGAAAAAATGGGCAAAAAATGACGGAACAAAAATAATGCAACAAGGTGACCATCATGATGGTCTCGTCGTGCGGATTCCAGTGGTGGAAACGGTTCGGAAAACGGACTCCGTATGGGGCCAGAATGACCAAAACAAGAAAAAGTCAACTGACTATAAATAGTGGTGGGTCCAACATGACATGTGTCATTTGTACTTGTTGACTTTGACTTGTGATTAGAGTGGACCAGAGCTTAGGTGGCATTTCTGGACGATCTGTCTGGCTGATTTCAGATCCGTGAGATACAGGTATTTCATTAAACTCATACCTGCATGTTTTTTAGGGTCGGGGGTGATCGACGAGGGATGGCGGGATATCGACCCTGCTATAGTGCAGGATTGCATGATGGCTCCCCGAGAGTTTAGATCCATCGCGATCCGGGTGGCGGTCCTAGTGGACCGGGTACGGGCACAGGAGGCCGGAGGAGAGGAGGACTTGCCGGAGGAGGAGCGAGGGGAGGACTCAGAGGCAGCCGATACAGGCAGTGATGCAGGATACGACTCCTATTAGGGGGCGCAGGGGACTCCCCCGAGTTTTGTAGCTACGGCATGTATGTAGATGAGGCTTTAGGCATGCATAGCCATTTTTTGTATAGCTGAGTACAGGGGTACTCAGGACATGTATAGCACCAAACATGTATATTTTTTGATATATATATATATATGCACGTGGATGCACCTTTTTATATGATGTTGTTTTATGTGTACGCACGTGGATGCGCTTTATGAGTCATGATATGGTTACGTTGCACGTGGATGCAAGTAGGTTAGGATGTTAGGCACGTGGATGCCCCTTGTGTATTTTATGTGATGCGACATGATATATGTATGTTTAGGCACGTGGATGCCCCTATGGATATGCATGTGGTTTATGTACATGGATGCAAATGTGGATGCGATGCAATCTTTTTTGGATTTTGATATATTTTTATGAGATGCTATGGGAATGTGATGCATGATGTTACATGGTATGATTGATATGCCATTCTAGGATGTTGTTGGCCATTTGGTCTGCGACACTATTTTGGGCTCTGGGGACATGTGTGAATGTGATGGATTCAAATTGTCGGATGAGTTGTTTTGTGCACAGGAATTTTCTAAAAAGGCAGGGATCACGCACCTGGTAGCAGTTGTTGAGCTGGGAGACAAGTAGCTGGGAGTCAAGGAACACATGAAGGTGACTTATGCCCATTTGGAGGGCGGCAGTCAATAGACCGGTCACAGCGTCATACTCCGCCTGGTTATTGGTAGCAGCGCCTATACATATCCCGTCAAGGTGAATCATCTCGTTGGAAGGGGAGTACAAGACCCATGCTGCAGAAGCCAGGTTGGGAGACCAGCGGCTTGCGCCATCAGCGAAGCCAGTGTAACAAGGTGGAAGATGGTCCATCTGTAATCATGCAGAAATGATGAATGTAAGATGATGGTAAAAAAGTGAAAAACAAAAAAGAGAGCAAACTGTACAATGCGGACCAACGAGGCCGCGAGTTAGTCTAAGGATAGAGACTCCGTAGGATACAACCCAGCATGGGGGTTGCACAAAGGAGGGCCTTGAGAGTCGGTTTCAGTATGAATAGGAAGTTCCTTTGGCCGTGTGTCCATGTGATGGTCGAGAATGGCGAGGTTGAACCTAGGCATTCCGGGAGAGGGCCAAACAAAGACATCATGGAACTCCTGGAAGAATTGATGGTAGGTCTCGATCTCATGCTGACTGCAGGAGGCTCCTAAAGTGATGAGTTCAGGGGCACATCCTGAGAACTTTGAGGGAGAAAGAGGATGTTGTTGCTAACGAACGGGGGGTACATCAGGCCATGTGTCAATGTGGTGCTCTAGAATTGTAGGGTCAAGACCAGGCACTTCGGTATAGGACCAGGCAAAGACATCACGGAATTCTCTGAAAAGGTTTATGTAGTCTTCAATCTCTTGTTTACTACAGAATGCTCCTAAAGTGATGAGTTCAGGGGCACGTCCTGGGGCAGCGATATCAACTTGGATGACAGGTGAGATGTTGGCCATGTTACCTTCCTCGAAGGCATCAGGAGCAGGAATAGGGTCCTTGAACCAGTCGACCTTGGTGGGGAGGAAGTCTTTAGACTCAACTGTGAATTGGTTAGCTGTGCTAGAGGAGGATTCTTCTGGGATGAAAGAGGAACGATGGTGCATATCGTCCCAGGGATAATCCGGGGCAGTCAGGGCCTCAAGAACTTCCTCATCGGTACGGAAAGTTTGCGTCATCAAATCGGTTGACGAGGGAATGGTAGTGGAAGAGATCATGTAAATGGTGTTAATCTCTACAGAAGGTGAAGAGTCTGGGGGGTAGATCTCCTCAATGGTAGGTGGTGCCGTCTCAAGATCCAGATTGTTCATCTCATAGAGAGCTGCTCTGTAATCCGGGAGATCAGGACAATGATGTGAATAATGCCCGTAAATACCGCATATGGCGCAGGAGTGGTTGGTACGTAGGGACTTATCTTTAGGCTTGGGAGTGGGGTTGAGTTCGATAGTTGGGATGTTAGGGTCACCGTCGAGCATCTGCATGTGCTTCTGTAATGCTGGTAACTGTGGGCATTGGTGAGTGGCATGGCCTAACTCATCGCACAGCGAACATTTGGGAGGAGCACGAAATACTGGAGGGTTTTTGACTATCTTGGGAGGTGGGACAGCAGTGTAAGGTTGTGGACCTCTGCCCCTAGTGGGTTGGGGAGGAGGAGGGGGTGTCGTGGAGGACGAAGGGGTAGATACACCGGGAGGTGGCTGAGTGGTAGTAGCCATGGGTTGCACCGGTTGGAGGACGACATCTGGTGTCGGCGGGCGAACGGGAGGTGAAAGATACCATACAGGTAATCCCAAGGTTAACCCAGGGAGGCTAAGGGTAGCCATGACCGGGGCGCTTACTACTCCCGATGGAGGGACTAGGAAGGGGATCGTATGGATCAGTGTAACACCAATGTGGCTAGGTACCAATGGTGGTTTAGGCAACAAGGGTGGTTGATTATTAGGTGGTAGGTTGTCATGGGACAAGGTACATAAGTCAGACATTTCGGGCGTAGATGACGGCGGAGGAATGGATTGAAAGGTGGAGGTCATCGGCGCGTCTGAGTAGACTCCAGGCCCCGAAGAGGAAACAAACGAAGTGGTGGCAGGAGAAACAGGTTGTTCAACCATGGGGAGAACGTTTTCAGGTGCCGCGGGAGCACTGGAATCATAGTATGTGAGATGGTCAATTTTAACCACGCGTCCCTCATGGGGGAACATCATGGTGCGAAAGACGGAAGAGGCAACCGCCCGCATGGCATACATGTAGCTGCGGCCAAGTAAAAGGTTGTAATCTAATTGGGCATTGATTACCTCTATGTCGATAAGGACTGTTTTACCACCTAACTGGACGGGAACGTTGGGTAGGAGGCCTTGGGGCTGGGCCGAACGACCGTCGTAGGCGCGTAACGCAGTGGTGGACTGCTGGAGAGGAGGGGATCCTAGTTTTTGCCATACGAATGTAGACATAACGCATGTGGAGGCACCCTCATCGATGATGCACCGGTGGATGACAAGATTCCTAACGGAAACAGTAACTTGGAATGCTAAGCTGGAAGGTAGGCGTGGTTCAGACTGGTCTAAGTCAAATGCCATCATATTCGAATCATTTGGGTCAATGCCCCCAATGGCGGAGAGTAAGGTCTTGCGCTGGGAAGGGCAGTTCTTCAAGACCTCTAGTGCAGACATGGCTGCGGGAGATTGAGCTAGGTCGTCTACGATGTTGTAGTTTGACGCAGCGCGCGCATTAGGGTTATTGTTGATTCGGCGAAGTGGGAAACGAGGTGCTTTCGCAGCGCCGTCTATGGGCGGCGGAGGTATACGTAATGCCTGATCGGTGGGATGGGCGTTAGTAGGTTTATCCGTGGGAATGGCTTCAGAGGTGGAGCCATATTGGTTCCGACGGGTCTGGAGATTGACGTCAGCAGATGACATCATCAGCAAGTGGTGGGTTCCTGAGTCAAACATGGGTTGATCAGGAGCAGCGTACGTGATTTGCTGTTGTTGGGGCGCGTTGGCTTGAGGGGGAGCCAACGGCTGAGTGTTCACGACGCCTTGGGTTGGTAATGGGTTTTGCAGCACCAAAGGGGGTTGTTGAGGTTGGGGGGGTTGGGTGGCGCTTGGGGAGCCGCATGCCCTTGGCGATGGGCCTCGTCAACCCAGAGTTGCCGGGCTTGCTCCAAGTGTGGGCAAGCATGTGTGTAATGGCCATAGACCCCGCAAATAGAACAAGGGTGGTTCGTTCGCAAATTGGGGTTTTTAGCCTGCTTGGGTGGGCGATCAGGGTTTTGATTAGCGGGGGCCGCATTATTGTTGTCGGGGGGATTAGCCGGTTGACCAGCTTGGTCTGCAGGTTGGTTGTTCCCCCGATTACGGCCCTTGCCACGGTTCTGTTGGCCCTGGTTCCGGTGGTTATTCTGGTTTTGCTACGGGTTCTGTTGGGCGTAAACTTGCCCTTGGGCAGCAGGTGGATTTTGAGGTTGCGCAGGTGCTGGAGCAGGCTGCGGAGGGTGATATGTAGGTTGAGGCTGAGCAGGTACAGCAACTTGAGGGGGTTGCTGATAGGACTGCGGAGCAGGTTGTGGATGTGCCGCAGGGGCTGCCTGTGGCGGATAATAAGCTGGTGGGGCTTGTGAAGGCGCAGGAGCTGAGGCAGCCTGCTGATGGTAGTAAGGCTGAGGGGCGACTGGGGGAGCATAAGTAGGAGTCGCATACCCGAAGCACTGAGGTGGACATGAGGGTCCATGGGAATGGTGATGTGTCATAGGAGCATACGAGTTGGTTGCTCCAGACTGTGAAGTAGCCCGCGACAGGTCGGGGCCAGGGGTAGGACGTGCGATAGAAAATGGTTGGGGATGCGAAGAAACACGGCCAATGATACCATCTGCAGCGTGGGATGCCCCCGGCGCATCATGCTGGGAGGACTCGCCGCGAGGGGCATTAGGTATAATGGTATAAAGGTAACCCGATTGGGCGTAAATGAGGTCGAACTGTTGAGCCTTAAGGATGGCTTCTTCTTCAGACTGGGGTCTTTCTGAGGCTACATCCTTAGCGATAACAGGGAGAAGGGATTTGAGGAACCAATCTAGGAAGATACGGTCGTCAAGTTTGATCTTGCATAAGCTACAGCGTCGACGCCACTCATGGATGTGGTCCGTGATATGGGTAGCCGTGTTTTGTCTACAAGATAGAAGGATCTCAACGCCCGCGTCATAGCGAACAGGCAACTGGAAGAACTGCAGGAAGGTCGAGGCCAGGGAAGCAAAGGTGGCGTGGGTCCCATGTGGTTGCTCGATATACCATTTGGCTGCAGAGCCAGTGAAGGTGCGCTGTAGGAGACGGAGGCGAACAGAGTCGTCCACAATGGAGTTAGAGGAACACCATAAGTGGAAAGACATGATATGGTTTTGTGGGTCCTCACCGGCCTTCCCCTCGAACTTAGGGATATCAGAGGGGAGCTTGGTAGGCATATGAGGCCATGTAGGGTCGTGTCGAATAGGATCGTTGGTCAATCTGGCCAGGTCAGGTAGGTTGAGGCTAGCCATGAATGGCAAACTGGAAGAAGGATGTGACACAGTAGTGGGTTGGACCAAGTTGGGGCCAGTGCCCCCAAGTGGAGGGACAAGATGTAAGGTGTTGCCCCCAAGTGGGGGAACTGAGGTAGTGGAGGATGGTCCAGCACCACCATGGGTAGTGTGAGCCACTGATGTAGTGGGGATGGGTATTCCCGCTGCGGGAATAGGTACCGTGAGGGGAACGGTAGATGGGGGCCCCATGGAGGGCATACCCAAAATAGGTGTAGTAACTGGTGTGGTGGTGGATGTGCCACCAATGGTCCCTATGACAAACGGAGTGGAAGTCGTACCAGCCATGGGGCTAGTAGGGGCAGTATAAATAGGGTTCTCGGACTCTTCGTCAGAATCAGAGGTAAAGTAAGGTGCGTCACTATCTGGTGACGGAGACCTACGTCGCTGACGAGTGGAGTCAAGTGACAAGGCTCTAGATCTGTGATGAGTGGGATCAACGGATAATGATCGGAATCGATGACGTGTGGTGTCAAGAGAACCGTGCTGTGGGGGCTCGCCCCTGAGACGCCGAGAATGTCTCGGGGACTCAATGGTGACAGATGGTGTCTAATCTTTGTGGGTTGAGGTGAGTAAAAACAGCTCAAAAAAGGCCTAATGCAACCGAGTGTGCAGAAGGAGAGCTAAAAAGCAAGGCACTCAGGCCAACAACCAACTCAAAACACCCACTGCAACAGCTGTGCTACAATAGGTGGAGTGTCAACAAAGATGGTCAGAATACCAACAAGCAGCAGGTTTCCTAAAAAGAAAAAATGGTGGACTCACTAGACCAAAGGGAGGTAAAGGAGCATGCAAACACCTAACTAAAAGTATTCTGACTCAACTAAATATATCCTCTGCAAGGTGATGAAATCCAAGTCAGACAATATGAGTAGGAAAGACAAGTGGCTATGATATCCCCCTACCGGGAGGGACACCGGGTAGTCAATCCTAGAAGAATGGCAACTAAGATACCCCGTTCATGACACGTCCAGAAAGGTGAATCTGCCGTTTAGTTCGTTGACCGCAATACCCCTATACAGGGATATCCCGCGAACCGCGAAAGGTAGCCCTTCGGTTACTGAATGGAGTGCGGTATTCCACTCAGGCCTCCGGAACCAGTCTCCCGACTTCAACCCTCCTAAGGGAGAGGCCCTCTGACAAACTGGTCGTGACCGTGCCAAAAAGTACTAGGGGATTTTGGTTCCCTATTTGGACAACAACTATGTCTCAAGTGAAAGTGACCGAGGGGTGTTATTGGAAGCCTATCCCCCCGACCCTACCTAACTACAATGATTCTTTTGTGTTCCCCAAGTGGGGTTAGAATGTTGGTTCAATTAGGTACTTTTTAAGGCTCACTTGATTTATGTGACAGAGTGTGTGCGCGTGAGGTGATGAACCCAGAAATAGAAGTGCCACAAGGGGGGCAACTTCCAATCTATCAATAATACTGAAATTGAAAGTTTAACTTGCAAAATTTTCTGAATTAAAAATGACGAAATTTTAAAAAAAATTCTGTAAAAGGGCACAGAAATTATGTTGCAGAAAGGCTGTAAGGAAGTAAGGCTGCAGGTAGGACAGAGGGCTGTTCAGATGCAGAAAATATTGCAGCAAAAGGGGCTGGGCTCAAAACAGAAAAAGACTGCAGAAATCAGACCGCGGGTCTGTGGCGAAATAGAACAAGCAGACCGCGGGTTTGGGGGAAACAGCGGCGGTCAGGTCGCGGCTTTCAGGCCAACAGCGGCGGTCGGGACGCAGGAAATAGGGAAAAAGACGCAGTCGGGTCGCGGCAAAAAGGCCGACAGGCGCTGTCAGATCGCGGCAAACAGGCTGATTAGCCGCGGTCGGATCGCAGGTTACAGACTTGAATCCGCCGGCGGAGCGTCGGAAACAGTCTGAGAGCCGCGGTCGGGTCGCGGGTAAAGGCCTGAAAGGAGCGGTCAGGACGCGACTGTAGAGGGAAAATACGCGATATGCGGCGGCCGAAAGGGACAGCCGAAAGTGAAAAAATTTAAAAACGGAAACCAGAAATTCGAAATCGAGTGGAGTCGTCAAAACTGTAGCTAGGGTTTTACCCCTAGCTTGTGCAAATGAGCACCTACTAAGGAGAATGGTCTCCTTAGTAGCAGTTCAGTATATTAAACTAATTAAGTTAAAACAAAAATTAAATTACTTCTAAAGCATGCATGAAACATAAACATCAAATTTAAAGAATGGCTTTTTGTATTGATATTACCTTCAATGAGAAGGTTTTATGAAGCCCTTTGCAGTGTCCAAGAGGATGCTCCAAGCTTCAAGATGCTCCTTCTCCTTCTCCAATGATGGGAATGGGCCAAAAGTGGCTCTCTAGGTGAAAGTAGTTCAATGGTGAACTAGGGTTTTGAGAGAGATTTTGGCAGAGTAAGGGTGCTTGTGATTGTGGATATGGAATAAGGGATCTCCATCACCTATTTATAGTTTTTTGGTGGTGGAGTGCTGATCCATGGTTTTAGGGAACACATGGTTTTGGGCAGCTGTATAGGGTTTTTTTCCTCCTTTTCCTCATTATTTTATATTTTTTATTCCCTTTTTAGGGGATTTTTGCTATTTTTGGAGGAAAAGGGGGTTTTTTAGCCTTTTTTAGGCTATTTTGATGGTTTTGTGGCCTTTTGGAGGCATTTTAGGCCTTTTGGAGGCATTTTAATGGGATTTTAAGGGAAATATGGTAGGAAAATGGACAAATGAGCCATATAATGTGGTAGATGAGGTAGTGAACACTTTTTGGGTGTTAACAGGATGTATTAAATCAGAGTGAGTAAAATTATGCAAATAAGCTAGTAAAGTTTCCTAGTGCAAAGCCCAAGGCCAAAGCCCGACTAATGAATGGCTAAGCATGCATTATGTAAATATCCATACACGGGCCATGTGGTTGGCTTATCTCAATTATGAAAATATATGAAAATATTATGTGGTACTAATAATAAAATGGTCCATGATGGTTGTGTAAAGAGTACTAGAGGTGCTATGGTTCCACTAAAAGGGGAAAATGAAAAAGGGGGGAGGGGGATATGATTCCAAGTGCCTTAAATAAGGAATGTACTTCCCTTGAATGATCAAATCCAATCATTGGTGGGAAATTCTTCTCATTAATTTATGGAAGCATGTGGCAAACATAATTTTTTTTTATAATTGTAAGTCTTTCATTCTATGGTCATAAGTAATGTTTGTGTATATTCACCAATACTCTCGACTCCATTGGATTCTATCACTCATTCTCTATGTAGAGTTCATATATAATGTAGCTTTTCATGTTTTTCTATTAAGATTTCCAATTAATCATAGTTAGATTCTAACCATTGTGATGAACCTGCAATAATTAACTAATGCAAATACATGCGATATCAGAAATAATAGAACTTAGAATCACTTTTATATTGAACACGGGCCACTTCGAGGGGGCAACCTCCTTTGAGCAAGCTCAATACAATTAACTTCACGGTGCCTTCAATGACCTCAACACACACTTATATACTAAGTCTATACCCAATACTATGAGTCAAAACCATGGGACATATAATACTACGGGACGACTTACAAAGCATATGCGTCCAATACTATGGACTAATATAAACTACGGATCAACAAATACTACGGGATGACTTACAAAGCATATGCATCCAACAACAATAAACTAACATAGTAAAGAGAAGGGTTGACATAGGTTCCTAACATCCCCTCTCCCTTAGAAAAAGCTTTGTCCTCAAAGCTTTGGTTGGAGAAATTGCTGCAGAATCTGAAGGAGTGGTTCCCCGGTAGCATCCTTGGGTTGCATTTTGGGCCACTGACACATTTGGAGTGTCAAGGAGGATTGCTTGGAAGGTTGTAGATGAAGAAGAACCCTGTTAGATGCTTGGAAAATGCACTCAGAACGGTGCTGATCGGCTTGTTGTTTCAGGCGAATTTTGGCCATGTGAAGATTGTCCTGCAGAATGAGAAGAATCTGATCGCGGTTTCGAAGAACCGAGTCAATTTTCCTGAACTGGGGAGCTACTAATTATGTATGGAAGAAGAACTGGTGGTGTTTTTCTATAGACTGCTTCATATGGTGTCCTTTGAGATGTGGTATTGTACCACCAGAGCGCTGCTAGGAAATCCATAGAAATAGTTGGCCAAAGCTGTTTAGGGATGGGCAAGGGTTTGAGCAATCCCGAAAGGAGTGTCGTTTCACCCTTGTTGACTTGGAAAGTATCATCGTCAACCACCATCTGTTGAATTGTCATTTTTAGTCCCTGCCAAAAGAAGTTACATTGTTCCCGGTCATACATTTTGCAGAACCTAGAGTGCCCTGTTGATGAAGAAGCATGGAGTTCATAGAAGAGATAGCCCTCTTGAACATATTGCAACCAATTTGGAACAAGCAGAGAAAGAGCTGTAAGAGAAACTGGGTCATCAATTGTGTGAGAAGGAGCATCTTCCACCATATTGTCCTTACCCTTCTTGTAAGTGATCACATAGGGATAACCCATGAGTTGGATAACCCATTTCAGGTGTGTTGGGGAGGAGACCCATTGTTCCAGAAAATTTTCCAGACTCTGGAGATCAGTCTTGATGCAGAAAGAATTCCCTAATAGGTATGGCTGCCACTTCTGTACTGCATGCAAAATAGCCATCATTTCCTGCTGAGAGGTAGATTTGGCTAAATTCTTACTGGAAAGGTCTCTTGAAGGCAGCAAGTGCATTGGTTCAGCAAAGATACCTGCATATCTATCCAACGAAGTAGTGGAGACTGTTGATGGGTGCATCTGAATGGAATTGAGCTAAGCGATGACACCATGTGAATTCTTTTTAAGTATTTTTTCTAGGCGATGTGAATTGATGATGCAAAGAGACCCTGGTTGTAAGCCCATAAATGTGTGTTGTGCCCCATTGACTTTAAACTGCATCCAAAGTTCAGCAAAATCCTATAAGATGGGGCCAAGTGTGCGTAACCATTGAACGCCCAAAACCACATCACATCCGCCTAAGGACAAGGTAAACATGTCAGAGCGTAGGTTATAATCTTCCATAGAGATACGCACATTGTGACACTTCCCCTTGCAAGGTAAGGTTCCCCCATTGGCAACCATGAATTCAAAGTTGGAGCAAGAATGGACAAAACAATCAACCTGTTTGGCAATCCGAGGGTCAATGAAGTTATGAGTGCTACCATAATCAATGAGTATGGTAAGAGGGAGCTTCTTGAAGTATCCCCTGACCCGCATTGTTTGTGGGGTGGTGACGCCGGTTACAGCATGGAGAGAGATCTTGGGTGGGTCGTCCTGAGATGGGGTGTCAACAGGAGGGTGTTGAATGTCAACCTGATCATCTACTGTATCTGTAGCTTCTTCACCAAGTTCTAAGGCAGGCGGAGAATCCACATCCAAGAGATAGAGCTTTTGTTGAACAGATCTATGTCCCCGAGTGAATTTCTCATCACAATTATAGCAAAGCCCTTTTTCTCAGCGTGCCTGCATTTCTATTTCAGACAAATGCTTGATAGGAGTTGGTTGAGGAGCAGGCGTGATGGGAGGTCGTCGGGAACCCATATTTGTGAAGGGAACAAAGGTGGGTTTGGAGCGTTGTTGAGCTGCGATCTTGTCCTCGGCCAGCTTAGCCAACCCTAGGACTTCCATCATTGTGTTGGGACAAAACATTTTGACCTTTGAGCGGATTTCATCCTTGAGACCACTGATAAAACAACTCCTGTAGAATTCATCAGACAATCCTTCTGTGTGATTGGCCAATTTCTCAAATTCTATCTGATACTCTCGCACGGTGCCAATTTGGTGAAGTTTAGGGAGTGCTCCTGTGAAATCATCAAAAGCACTAGGACCAAATCATGGCAAAATGAGTTGGAAAAAATCTATCCAGTTTGGCTCGGGATGAGCTTTGATGTACCAATGGTACCATTGAAGGGCTTCATGTTCCAAATGAAAGGATGCAAGTGGAACTTTTTGGGCATCAGAAGTATTATGCATACTGAAATATTGTTCTGCTCGATATATCCATCCAGTCAGATCAGTACCATTGAAGTGAGGAAAATCAAGCTTCGGCCCACGAAAATTGCTGGAAGAAGAGAACCCGGTGGCTGCAAAAGATTTTGGCTGTCGGTTATTGTTCATGGCTGAATGCTGAAGATGGAGGCTGAGAAATTTTTCATCCAGATCTTAGAGTTTGGTTTGGATAGCTGCAAGTGCTTCCTCCATGGTGTGTGCTCCTACATGGGTGACAACCATAACCAGGTTTTTCTTTTTTTTTAGGTGGAATGGGTAGAAAAACACAAACAGAAGTTGATGTAGTAAAGGGAAATTTGGATTGGGGAAACAATCTGATGGGTAATTGGGGTTTGACTAGATTTTGGACATTGTCGAAAGGACAAGAAAGAAAAAAGGGGGATTTCAAAAGCGGGGTGATAGAATGAGAAAATTTGGAAGAGAGGGACAAAGAAGCAGAATTCAGAAAGGAACTCTGTGGTAAAATTTGAAGGTGGTTGGGTGAAATCTGAGAAAGTTATGGCAAACCCTAAAAATAGACAAATGTGGGATTTCGAGCTTTGGGAAGGGGAATTGGGGATACGGTCCTCATGAATGAAAGATGCAGAATGGGATGACAGGGGTTCCCCAAAAATTTCAAGGGAAACAGAGTGAAAACAAGGGAGATATGGAGAAAAAACTGAATTTTATACCTTTTTTTTTTTTTTAATTCAGAAATGGATCGGCAACAGCAGCGCAACGGCATGGAAGGGATCGAAAACAACTGGATCTGGAACGACTTTCAGAATAGATCTGAAACGGCTGGATCTGGAGTGGAAGTGATCGGCAACAGTTCAACTGAAAATAGATATGGACCCCAGGTATGTATGGCTTCCTAACAGTTCAGGTGTTTCACTCGGCTACCAATGCTGTCTGACGGCTTGCGTATTGGGGCAGTACCCCTCACTCCACGGCTCAGGTAAAACTGATAACCGCTTTGCCACAAATGACAACTCTTGGTTTACCTCACGAGTGGGAACTAGTCAATCAAGTAGGGGTCGTTGCCCTTTTCGCTGGCAGGTCCTCTCAATGGGCCAGCTACTTTGGGGTTCCTATGGTACTCCTCACAATGAGTTTTAGGGCTTATGCCCAAGTACTTCCCACAGTTAAGCGGATAGGGATTATTCCCAAATCTGAAGCTGCAACAGATGCAAAAAAAAAAAATGGCAGAAATTCCACCCAACGAGCCCAAGAAAGTGCTCTGATACCAGATGTGATGAACCTGCAATAATTGATTAATGAAAATACACGCGATATCGGAAATAATAGAACTTAGAATCACTTTTATATTGATCACGGGCCACTTCGAGGGGGCAACCTACTTTGAGCAAGCTCAATACAATTAACTTCACGGTGCCTTCAATGACCTCAACACACAGTTATATACTAAGTCTATACCCAATACTATGAGTCAAAACCATGGGACATATAATACTACGGGACGACTTACAAAGCATATGCGTCCAATACTATGGGTCAATACTATGGGCTAATATAAACTACGGATCAACAAATACTACGGGACGACTTACAAAGCATATGCATCCAACAACAATATACTAACATAGTAAAGAGAAGGGTTGACATAGGTTGCTAACAACCGTAAATTAACACAATGAAGTGGAAATTGCATATATTAGATGGAGGAGGATGCATGTAAACGAGCATACAGGTCGAAGGTATTTTCAAGAATAAATGGATTGTTCAGAAGGGAGGAGATTGCTCAATAATTCCATATCTATATTGTAGAATCGTAAAGGAATACTCAATTTCACCTGGGACTTGAGCAGAGAGTAGCGGTCTTTATTCAGAGTGAAAAAGAGTGCATTTTTCTCTATAGTTACTTGGGCCAGATGAAAGGAAACTTTCACGTCCGATTGTGAGGGTGGGAAATCTTAGAATAACCTATCCGAATCTTTTTCTTGCTAGTACCATATCTAACAAACCAACTATATTGAGATCACGGCGTACATTCAATTATGAGATTCAATCCTGGAGAGATATTATTGCTCATTACCTCTCTACTCGTCCTCATTACCTCTTTGCTCTAGGTTCTGGAACATTTAAAGAGAGAGAAATAACTATGGGGGAGATTCTATCAGGGAACAACTAACTAGTTTGGATATGCAAATGATTATAGATCGTTCACATATGGAATGGAAGAACTTGGTGGAATTGAAATGGAATAGATTGGAGGAGGATCAGGATTTTACTATGGATGGATGGGAGGATGAAACAATTCAAAGAAGAAAGGATTTTCTGGTTGGACGCATGAAATTGGCTAAACATTTTCTAAGAACAAATATAGAACCAAAATGGATGGTCTTATGCCTATTACCAGTTCTTCCTCCCGAACCGAGGCCAATCGTTCAATTAGGTGAAGGTGGAATTATTACATCATCATATCTAAATGAACTTTATCGAAGAGTTATCAATTAGAATAATACTCTTACAAATTTATTAGCAAGAAGTGGATTTGGATCATTTGTTATTTGTAAAAAAAAATGATCCAATAAGCCGTAGATGCACTTCTCGATAATGTCATATGTGGACAACCAATGAGAGACAATCATGATAGGCCTTATAAATCATTCTCAGATGTGATCAAAGCAAAAGAGGGATTATCTCGTGAAAATTTAATAGGGAAACGAGTTGATTATTCAGTTCATTATGTTATTGTGGTAGGTCCCTTTCTATCATTGTATCAATGTGGATTACCCTCAGAAATGGAAATAGAGATTTTTCAAGCATTTAATTCGTAGTCTCATTGGAAGACATATTGCTCCCAACCTAAGAGATGCTAAAAGTATGATTTGAGATAAGGGACCCATAGTATGGGAAGTACTTCAAGAGGTTATGCAAGTACATCCCATATTGTTTAATCGAGCACCTACCTTACAGAGATCAGGAATACAAGCATTTCAACCTATTTTAGTAGAAGGATGTGCCATTCGTTTACATCCATCGGTTTGTGGAGGATTTAATGTGGAATTTGACGGAGAGAAGAAGCTCGTTTACACATGTTTTCTGAGACAAATATTTTGTCTCCATCTATCGAAGATCCTATTTCTATATAGACTCAGGATATGCTTCTTGGAGTTTATATATCAACAGTTGAAAATAATCAAGGTATTTATGGGAATAGGTACCGTCAAATATAGGAAACCATTACCCGCTATACATTGTCTACTCCTTGGATGCTTGATAAGCTATGAATTGATTTTATAAGAAGTTCTATGAAAGCATAAAGCAAGTTGGACTCTTTCAAGATGCACTAAAGAGCATTCTAAAGGTTTCCTGCCGTGAGTTACTACTGAGAATAGGAGTAGGCATTTATTATGTCATGTGGGAGAAGTGTAAGAGAGTTCCATGGCTAGGATGACCGAATGAGATGCTTGTAGCACTTTGAGGTGAGTAAGTTGGATAAACATGAGAGAAAATGAGTTAACCTAAGAGAGAGAATCCTATATGTGTTTCATTTTTCCTAGTGGCCTCATAGCCCAACTTGGGGGTGGTATCTACAACTGATACCTACAATTGGGTGGAAAATTTCTCTTACACAACTGTTTGCATGGACCTTCTTCAATTAAAATATAAGTATTCATTTTTTCCTATGAATATGCAAAATTTTATTTGCTTCTTGTTATGAATATTATTGTTATGCATGTTGTGTGTGGGTATAGTTTTAATTCCACTATATTTTACATCTATACACTTGCACATGCATTTCTTAGTTTTTAACTCATTGGGAGGTTTAATTTAGTTTTGAAATTAAATAATGATCTCCATAGGATGCAATTTGAAAGTATGAAATTTGTAACTACCCATCTAGAGGTCAAAGGATGGACATGAACGTTACATGGTGATGTTAGAGATATTTTTAGGGTACCAACCTATCTCCCTACTTTAGTAGTTAGTCATGTTATGTATGAGTCCATAAAATTTAAATAAGGTTGTGTAGTTGGTAGTATAATATTAATGTAAACATGGTCTCTCTACTAATTAAGCACTAATAGTTAGTTGGTACTCATTAATTATTGACGATGTCAAGTAGTTAGGGTTTGGGGATATTGAAAGCCTATTTAAAGATCTAAGAAGTAATGGAATGTTTTCTGAAGAAATATTGTATTGGATCTATGCTCTAATAGAAGGTCACTCAACCTTGAGAGGCACATGAGCATTGCTTCCTAACATGATTATAATAATTATAAAAGATCTATTCCTGCAACATTTATCTTGTCTACTTCCTTGGATTAGTTATTTTGCAATATAATATTGTGTTTCATGCATTGTTTATCTTTGTATATATTTTTATTTCTATAATTTGCAGGGTTAAGACCACCACAAGTGGTATCAGAGAAATTTCTTGAGTTAATACACCAATAAAATTCATAGACTTTTTTTAAAAATATACAGTCATGTTCTAACATCTTTAAGCAACATAGAGACTATTGTTTAGTAGGTAAACATGTAGATGGGGAAGCATACACATAGATAATGCAATTGATACTTAGTCCATTTGTTGGACATTGTAATTGTAACCTTTGTTGGTACCCTTTCAAGTAGTATCGCATCATATGAAATATGTACACAAAATCTCACTTCCACATACCTTTTGGTATATTAGAATTCCCCTAGGCCACCCAAAACTAGCTATAAATAATCTGATCAACTGTCTTGTTTCTATAGTGGCATCGAGCACAACACTTGGGAATATTACTCTTTAGTACTTGGGTAGTTGGCTAGTTTTTCTAAGGGAACAATAAATCCTCCTTAATTAGAGCCCTGCGAGAATGGGTTGAGTACTACTATTACACCCTACAATTATAATATCAAAGAGCTATAACACCTGACAATCCCTTATCCTTATGAACCCAAAAAAATTTCCCTTTGTCACCAGATACTGAAATTCCTACATATTTGCATCCAAAAATAATTTGGACATTATGTCAATGTAGTAACCCTAGTCTCTAATACCCACCAACGAAATTCCTACATCTTTGCATTGGGAAGGGATTGGAAATTTCATCAATATAGTAATATTCCATAGGGACTAATACTCCCCTCACCCTACACCATTGTTTGATACCTATCTCAAAATAATCCTTGCATCTTGTTGATTGTATTGGTATACATCTCTAACAACCTTTTTCATGTGAAACCACCCATCCCTCATTTGGTGATACCTCCCAAAATTTTCTTCTTAATCCCTTGGTCATTTTGAGATATGTTGGTGTTGACACTCGTCCCAACATAAGTGGTCCCATGGTACACATCCTCACCTAGAAAAAAATGGATTACCTAACTAAGGATCTACCCAAAGACACAAAGGATCTTGGAATAGTGGTCACAGCGTCCATATAATAGACATTTGACCAAATCTACCTTGACCACGCTAACCAAAGACAAATTTTGAATATCCTCACTAAGCATGAGGGTCTAGATACCACACCAGAAGGCTAGTCAAAACATGTTGTTTTCAATGAATAACATGGCTCTTATAATCTCTTCCCAGAAAGAAAATCTCCTTCATTCTATGATAACAATTCATGGAACTACTTCCCAAAGGTGGAAGTACATAAGTTTGAGTTTAAGATCCCTTGAGTTAGATTACAAAAATGGAACACTACTTTTCTCCCCATGGTATTAAGGATAATCTACAAAATCTCAAATTTGGATACCTATATCTCAACTCAAATCATTAGAAATGGTGGAAATGGTAATATAAATCTTATCGTCATTATTTTCCTTGGAACCAATTTGTGAAGATCCTTCATGAGCATTTTGAAAGGGACACACACTACCTGGATAGGTTTACTAAACTATGCCAGAATGGCATAGTTTTGGACTATATTATAGCATTTGAGTAATTGACGATTACCATGCATAGCCTATCTGATTCATTTTTGGGGGAATTCATCATCAATTTCCTCAAGGAGGAAAAACGAGCATGTGTAATTATACAATGCACCACAACATGGTTAGAATATTGTGATAGAGCTTGAGAGGCTAAAATGGTGATCAATTCCCCAACCAAAATACCTTCATTTCAGCCTTGCATTGTGGCCCCCATGGATCCTCCTTTCAACAATTCCAAAACACTACCATTAATATTCCAAAATTTATCCCCAAATGCCATGGTCGAATGTTAATGTATTGGAATTTTCTATAACTGTGATGAAAAATATTTGGGAGGACATAAATGCAAGGAACATAAATTATTCCAA
Organism: Larix kaempferi; assembly: GCA_027924585.1. NCBI lineage: Eukaryota > Viridiplantae > Streptophyta > Pinopsida > Pinales > Pinaceae > Larix > Larix kaempferi. Next base: position 11,906,301 of record BSBM01000792.1, read on the forward strand.
ATAGATGCATCACCATAGGAGCACCTAGATGACATAACCATGGAATATACTTAAGAACCAAAAGTGGAGGAAACTACTTTACCCTTGGAATTTGGCCCTAATGTGCAAGTTCTTGGGATGGAACCCCAAATATCACTCTATGCCTTATCAGGTTCCCCGACAAGTCGGATATTGAAGTTGGTAGGCTACATCCAAAACCGTAAATTCATTGAATTAATTCACAATGGATATACCCACAATTTCATTCATCGGAGAGTGGATGATGAGAACCATTCCTATATTAGTAATATATCCAATTTTCAAATTATGATAGCAAATGGGGGTATGGAGAAATTTAGTGGTCACTATGAAAATGTGAAACTCCAAATAGGTGATTACCATGTTAAGACACACATGTTCACTACTAACATGGGTGGTTGTGATGTTGTTATGGGGTAAAAATGTCTAATTATTTGGGACTAAAAGCCAAGGATTTAAAGTAAATATATATCAACTTTACTAAGGAAGGAAACACATATCATCTTTAGGGAATTACTTTAGATTCTCCATAAATGATCTCCTCCCACTACATGGAGAATTTATTGAAGAAATGCCACTCTAGTATAATTGCATAATTCAATTCCATCCAAGTCATGGAAACACCCACACATGATAGTCACCATGATTTGCATTTGGTTCTCTCCAAACATCAAGGGTTTTTAAAACAGCCAAGGGTTTACCACCAGCCCCTAGGGAGCATGACCATGGTATTCCACTAATTCGAGGTAGGAAACCTCCCAATGTATTCCCTTACCATAACACTTTTCAAAAAATAATGAAATCAAGAAAGATCATTCATGTTATGTTTGAGGATGACATCATTCGTACTAGTCATGGAAATTTTTAGGGGTGAAATTTCGCCAATTGGCTATTTTTTGGAGTTTTTGTCAAAAAGTAAATTCACTATTTGGTCATCTTTAGCCTCTAATATCGCCTACATTTACATAAAATATGTTTTTTTTATCATAATAATCACCAAAATTTACAAGTTCCAGTGGGAAATTCTATGTTTCATATTTAATATTTGCCTACCCATCTACATACATGTTTTTTTCAATCCAAAATAATTGACTAGGATACTATACTTAAGTATAATATTAGAATCCTTAAAAATACCCCGGTACCAGTATTAGCTGTTATTCATTACCAATGGTTATGTTCTTAAAAAAGGAAGGAACTTGGTGCATGTGTCTATATTTTTGGGCTCTCAATAAGTTAACGATGAAGGATAAATTCCCCATTCCAATCACTGATTATCTCTTGGATGCGATTCATGTAGCAACATTCTTCACTAAACTAGACTTTCATTCCAGCTACCACCAAATCTAGATGAAAGACACAAAAATTCCTAAGATAATTTTATGCACCCATGAAGGTCATGATGAGTTTTTTCTCATGCCTTTTGGCCTTTTCATTGCTCAATCCACATTTAAAATCCTCATGAAAAATATTTTTGACCTTTCCTATGGAATTTTATGCTGGTTTTCTTTGACCATATCTTGATATACAACACCACATGGGAAGGCCACTTGGAGTAGGTTGATCATGAATTTTATTTTGGGGTCACTATCATTGAAAATTTGGGTCACACTATGAGCTAGGAGGGAGGGAGGGTAGTCTGACCCCAAGAAAGCGATAGCTATCAAAGATTGGCCAAACCCAAAAAATCTCAAGAGCTTGCAAGGGTTCCTCCAATTGGCTAGATACTACATAAAAATTGTGAAAAATTATGGAAAAATTGCAACTCCCTTAACGTCATTATTCAAAAAGAATTCCTTTGTCTAGAGTAATGAAGCTGAGTGGGCATTCTTTGACTTAAAATTTTCCATGTGCACTGCTCCATTCTTAGCAATGCCTAAGTTCACTAAGAATTTTGTCTTAGAATGTGATTCCTTAGGTTGTGGTCTTCATATAGTATTGATGCAAGAAGGATGTCCTTTGGCCTTCCCTAGTAAACAATTATGTGATAGAAATTTGGGAAAACGTACATATGAAAAAAATCCGATGGCCATACTTCATGCACCTAAGACATGGCGCCATTATTTAATATCTAGGTACTTCTAGATCAAGACCGACCATCATAGTGTACAATATTTTGTTTAAAAAACATTTTCCTCTCTAGAGAAACATATGTGGGTTATTAAAAGGTTGGGGTATGATTATGAGATTTTATATGAGAAGGTTTTCCTCTCCATATAAACATATGTGGTTTACTAAAGTGATGGGTTATGATTATGATATTTTATAAAAGAAGGGTAGAGAAATTGTGGTGGCTAATGTGTTGTTTAGTTAATATGAAGATGAGGGTTTTCTCTTCACCTTATCATTACCATTTACAGGTTGGATCGAGGTAGTGCATCAAGAATGGATGGCCAATGATAGCATAGTGCAACAAATCCAACAACTTAAGGAAGATTACACTAGTACAAAATGATAGATAAATGAGCAAAAAAATGACCAAAATCTGCATATAAATGACCACTTTTGATTTGGTGACCATTGGTGGCAAATTAGTGGTCATTGATCACATGACCAAAAAACTGGTCATATTTAACTTGGTCATTTATAGTTTATCTTCTGGTCATATATTTGGTCATTAATTGTCATAATTAAAGACCAAATATATGACCACAAGATAAACTATAAATGACCAAAATAAATATGGCCACATTTTTGGTTGCGTGATCAATGACCGCTAATTTTCCACCAACGGTCGTTTATATGTGGATTTTGGTCGTATTTTGGGTCATTTATCTATATTTTTATAGTGGTCATTTATATAATTTTAGTGGTTTCAGAATGTATATAGGGAATAGAGGAATCGAAACACCAGCCTCCTCCCTATAAGGAAGGTGCACTTCCATCGAGCTAGCACCCTTAAATAGAATATATTATATAATTTTACATTATGATCTAAGACACAAGAATGGTCTCATTCAAAAGGTTCTATGGTCACAACAAAGGAAAGAGAGCACTCTATTTGACTAAGTATGGAACCTAACTCAAAGAGAAACTCGTAGGAAAACAAGTCATATTGTATATGCTAATATAAGGTTTTCTTTTCCTTTTGGAGCAAAGAAAGAACGAACTAAATATCACTCGATAACACAAGAATAGGTGCATTTAGGGAAATAATCTTACTTGACCCTCCATAGAAGCTAAGGTCTAGATCGAAATAAAATTTTAACTTAACCATGAAATTAATAGTAAGTATAGCGCTTACACGGATACAAATATGTTAGTGTACAAAATACATAAAAGAAATATACTATTTTAGTTATACAATTGACTTCCTAGATCATACCTCCATTTGGGTGTCATTTTGTTGAAAACTGTTCTACATACTCATGTATTCCCCTACCTTATGTCGATGATAATGTGCCTGCATCATCTTGGCACAATCCATGAAAGAACAAATAAACGTAAAAAATTAATGAATGATGACCTTTGAATAATAAAATCAATTGGAAAGAACAAGTTAGCAAGGCCATAACAAATACCGAGATTATAATGAATGTTATTGAAAAATTTAAAGTCCAAATATGGAGAAACCATAGGGTTTTGACCCCTTTAAATAAAAGTATATTATATGAAAAACTTAAAAATGAATTATAAGTCAATCAGGCCCTATTTCAAAAAATCACAATATACAATATCAAATATTCATTTCCCTGTAGCAAATATTCATAATATGCAAATAACAAAATACTAGACTATAAGGGTGTAGACTACCTGCGAATGAATTCTCATTCCTTTGTATTTAATGTTGAACAACTGGATGAATCCTTAGCGCCTAGATTCCTTAGACACCTGCACACACCCAAACAACAAATACCCTTACACTTTCTTTTGGAAGAATCCTATTCTAAGAATTGAATTCAAATTGCACCATTATATACTGTAAACATGAATACACATCTACCAATTCAATTACATCAACAACATGAACATGAACAAATTCAAGTAACACATAACAATTAAGAATTTCATACATGGATAGGTGTATTCAATCAAAACATATTTCAAGTTTAAATTGATTGCAAAATCTCACACATTATATACCAATTACCAAGACCTCATCTATAGGAACAATTATAGATCTTTATAGGTTTTCCCTGTATCATCTCAAATGATTCTCAATAAAATCAACTTATAGCAACCAGAAAGGACTTAGAATCATATAGAAAAATCATCAATACTAATTAGTTAAATGCCCGTCTCCATGGTTGTAGTGAAATTGGCAGCTGCCATGTTGGGTGTTCTTCTACATATATTCTTCCATAACAAGGCAACTTAATATGCTGAATAAAATGTGGCATCATACAAACATGCACATACTTTGACTTGTGTAGCTCGTTCAAATGGGATAGCCAAAAATTTGCTACACTAATGATGGCATGATACCAGCATAGACACAAACAAATGCTGTAAAATTACCTCTGCACAAATAAATCCCCTTTCAAAATAAGTTTGGATGGAACCTACAACTTGAGTAGATTGTATCTAGTTTCTAACTTACCAGCATTTCACCTTTAAAAATATTATATCTTACTATTTTAGTGTAATTATTTATGAACTATAATTTGCAAACTTCAAACAAGATATAGAGTGCCATATTGACAGTAGGCTTCATCAAGATCCACAAGAAAGGAAACTCTGAAGAAATCAAAACATCTATGCAAGAACAGATTCAAAAACAACAACAAAGATTCAACCAAATAAAATATTACTACCCAGACTGATCAACAGAAACTAGCTGCACACTATCATGATCAGGAACATAAGTAATCTACCAACTTTAGCAATATACAACAATTAGCAGAAGAGGTAGTGAATGAATCACGTAATGATACACTAGTCATGGATACATTTACTCTAGAAAAAGTTAAGAAATTTTAGGCAGATGTCTAGAAAATTGATGATGTCTACAAGGAAGTTACTTAGAGCTTTGAACAATTCACTAGTATTTAAAGGATCTTCCTTCTTTGGCATTCATTTTCTAGTAGTGAACCCGATTTTATCATGTCAAGGAAAAATTGGTGGTCAGTGCATGTTTGGACCCCATTTTGCATAGTTTTGAGTCATGCACCAGACTTCCCAGTACACTCCATTGCTTAGGGTGCTTGGATTTCCAACACATTGGACTTGATAGTTCTAGATGTATCCCATAATCCTCTCAGATATGGAAATGATTGTAGCTTCTTTATAATCATATATGATATAAATAGTATGTAACCAGAGTTACATGTTGGAATGGATCATGAAGGAGTAGTATATGTTGGTAGAAAATATTGGTCCTTTTTGAGGATATTGTAGCAGACATAATGATAATGCACTAATCTATGCTTATGGAAATTAATATAAATGGCTATGATTTGGTTCACCCTTTTATTTTAGTTGTATGTTATGAAATGAGTTCTTAATCACTATTTTTGTACCCTTTATTCTTTATGATCATTTTATATTCTCCACTTTTTGTTATATATACATTTATGTCGCCATAAGTTTTTTCAATATCTCCAGTGAGACCTTACACTTTGTAGGGTATTGAAAGTGTTGATATTGTTGGGTTCTATTGTTGTCTTATTTAGGAACCTAGAGTCTATCCCGAGTGCTGATAATTTTACCCACATGGAAACTAGAAACCTATGGTTGTGGTTTCTGTCGTGCTAATTTCAATTCTTATTCATTTTTAAACATACCGCACTTTTTGTGCTACCACTATCTATTACTTTACGACTTTTGTCTCTAGATTTGCATTTTTTTTCCTTATATTCTTCCTCGACCATTGATCTTCTTTTGGTGCTTGTTCTTCGCAAAGAGTTATCTCTCCACATTCATTTTTACTTCATAAGTGTTTGGTCAATTATTTTGTTGAATATGATTGTCATTGATGTCAAACGAGAAACCTGTAACTGCAATAAAATATGAATATGGAGGAGGTTGAATGTTTTATCTATGTTGAAGGGAGTATTTTAGTAACAAATCTGAAGAATGCGAATATTAATATTTGAAGAGTTATGATTATTAAGAAAAGGCATGATTGCATAAATTATAAACAAGAGATCTAATTTAACAAATATGAAGAATGGAAATATTAATATTTGAAGAGTTATGATTATTAAGAAAAGGCATGATTGCATAAATTATAAACAAGAGATATAATTTAACAAATATGAAGAATGCAAATATTAATATTTGAAGAGTCATGATTATTAAGAAAAAGACATGGTTGTATAAATTATAAACAAGAGATTTAATTAGATATTTCTCAGTCAGTCAATGAAACAATAATTAAATAAATAGAGGCAAAAAAAATACACAGAATTTATTGTTTAATTAATAATCAGAAAATTAAATCTTTTTGAAAAGGCACGAGTGGGAAAAGACACAAGTCTAGATTAAAGAGATGTAATGGTTAAAGGATGAGGAAGATAATATATAAACACGCATGTGAGATGGAATAAAGATGTCTTCATAGCCCAGATAAAAGAAGAAGGAAGATCAGTTAGAGATCAATGAATTGAAGAAACAAAATTAAAGAAAAGAAGTTCTGGAAAACTGAAGAAGACAAAAAAAATGGTTGGGTGGTGCTAAGGGAATATTGAAGAAAATGAGAGTGTCTGCTAGGTGTTGAAGCATTACATATATCAGAGAAAGAATAACAGGAATAGGGGCAGTCTCTGGAGCTTGGATTGAAGATCAGAAACAAAGTGCAAAGAAAGTATAAACCGATGTATATCCCATTGAAGTTATAAAATCAAATCAGGGAGTTAGGGTGGTGCTAGGGCAGGCTACAGGCCTGCAAGGGGGCAGTATGCTCCTTCCAGTAGTGGCTGGTAAATAGGTTGTTGAAGCATCCTTTTAGTTGTAGCTGATAAACTAGGGGGCTGTAGCCTCCTTCGAGTAGTGGCTGGTAAATAGGGTGCAGTAGTATCCTTGTCTATTGTAGCAGGCAGAAACTAGGGTGTTGTAGAATCCTTCAGTTGTAGCTGAGAAAATTGGGGACTGTATTCTCCAACAAGTTGTAGCTTGCAAAAACTATTGTAAACATAATTTTGTAGTATAAAAAGAGTTTGTGGTTTTCCCAATTGGGTTTCCATGATAAAATATGTGTCCTGTGTATCTTGTTGATTCCATGTTTTAATTAAGTTTAATAAGTGGTTTAAAATGGTAAAAAGTTAACAATACTAATTCACCCCCCCTCTCAGTATTGACCAATATTCCAACAATTTGTATTAGAGCAGGATCCTTCACTAACAATCTAAACCACTGGAAGGAAGATCCTATTAAAAACCACTATGGATCAACAAGAAGGGATTGCACCCTATAGAGCTACAGTACTTGATAAAGAAGAATATGCATATTGAAGCATGAGAATGAGTGTATACTTACAAAAATTGGGACGAGGTGTATAGAATTCAATAATATATGATTATATCCCACCAAAAAGAATAAGGACTACATCTCAGAAAGAGTCAAAGAAAAATAAATCAATAGAAATGGAGGCCATACTTGATGGACTATCTCAACCCATCAAAGACAAGATAGTACAATGCATCTCAGCTAAGGAACTTTGGGTCAAATTGGATAAGCTTTATTCAGTCAAATAAATAGTAAACGCAAACCTTTCCATTTTCAAGAATGATAGTGAAGAAACTTGTAGTCATAAGGAAGATCAAAAGAATAAAACCATATGAAAGAAAAAATTTAATAAAAGGAATAAATTCTTCTATTCCATGGAAGATAGTAAGGATGAGGAAATTAGTGATGATAAAGAAACTTGCAGCCATAAGGAAGATCAAAAGAACCAAACCATATGCAAGAAAAAATTTAATGACAAGAATAAATTCTTCCATTCCTCAGAAGATAGTGAAGATGAAGAAAATCTATTAATGGAGAAAGTAACTTCAGAAAATAATTTAGATATGGAAAGAAAGGTGGACCTAAAAGAAGAATTCATAAGTAACCTTGAAGAATTGAGAGAGAGCATATTGGAGAACAATTCTTTGAAAGAAAATTTGTCAAAATACCTAGAAGAGTAGAAATCAAAAGAAGAGGAAGTCAAGACCCTCCAAAAGGAGATGCACAAATCAAAACAACAAACAATGGCTAGGATGAAAGAGGCTGAGAGCTTACGACAAGAAGTTGCTAACTTCAAGAAAGAAGTAAAGAATCTAGAAGACCACATGAAAGAGGTTGAGAGCTTAAAACATGAAGTTTCTAACTTCAAGAAAGAAGTAAAGAAGCTAGAAGATCACATGAAAGAGGCCAATAACTTAAGACAAGAAGGTATTCTGCTTAGAAAGAAGCTTGATGAAGAATCTATTAAATCAAAATTTAATAATGGCTCAAATGTTTTAGATGAAATCCTTAGCAGCCAAAGACCATCAAGTGATAAAACTGGATTAGGTTATGAGAAAGAAAAGATTCCAGAATATTTGTCTCCTACACTCCAAGATAGAAATGAAAGTAGCTATGTTGCTACACTCAAAAGACCGATTAAGAAGGATTGTCAGAAGTCTGCTCCCTCATCTCATAATAAAGACAACATTCATGTGATACGTAAAAGACCAATGACAAGTAGATCCCAACAGATCTTTTTTGGTCATTTCTACTCATGTAATAATTTTGGACATATGGATAGAGAATGTATGCTGAGGAAGAATGTTACAATAAAAGTTTAGAAACAAAGGAAGGGATGGACGAAGATGGAACTTGTGAAGCATGGAGATCAAAGATTCCTCAAAAATAAAGGAAGGTTCTATGGATATTGTCACTACTGTCACAAGTTTGGTCACAAGGTTGTTACTTGCAGAACCGAAGGAAAAGATCAAAGTACAGAATCCAAGAAACAAAGAAGGTCAGTAAGCAGTGTACCTCATGGAAAAATGTGGAGAAGAAAGGAAGACTACAAAGAGTCAGAGGAAATATAGAATCCAAGCATCAATGAAGTTCCAAAGATGATGATCAACATAATAGTGTTGTAGATGAGAATGACATCCATTATGATGGAAAGAAAGATGGAGATGAAGAATACATTGATGGAGAGAAGGATTATGAAATTTTGTTCTAAAGTCTCTCATGACCTAAAAGAGAAACCCTGAAATTAGCATTAGAGGGGATCATATACTCAGGGGGAGTAAATATCAGAAAATTACAATTGGCATTTGAAGGTAATTAATATCACTTGATAAGAATAAAAGGATATCTTCATCAAAGACAAGAAGTAGAGTAGAGGTGAAAAAATTGAAGAAACGCATTTTGTTGAGAAAAAATTTATGTGACAAGCACAAGGTTGAAGTGTAACAAATCCAGAAGAAGAATTATAGAAGAAGAGATGATCATGGCTAAATGATAATACTAGTGTATGGTTGAAAAAGTGCAAAGTATAAACCCTATCACAAAATGGAGAAAATGTTGACAAACGGGAGGAACATTGAAAGGGGGAGTTTATGAACTCATCATCTAGGTTCTCATTCAAAGGCCCGATACAAGATAATAGCTAAGATTATCTTAAAACACAGTGAGTATTACCAATTCCAAGATAGAAGGAGGAAGAGAAGTAAAAGAAGGGCAGCTATCAAGATTGTTACAACAAAAGAGCATAATAAGTTACCCATTGTCATTATTTTCAAACGGGGGGAATGTTTAGATGTTGCCATCAATTCCAAAGGGGGAGGATGTTGAATATGATTATCATTGATGTCAAAGGAGTTCAGTAATGACAAAGGAATAACCAAGGACATGATGGCAGGGCAAACTCAGTGAAAGATAAAGGAACGACAAAGGAAGTGATGACATGGAATGTATGATGATGTGGCATGTGTGATGAAGCCGGAAAGACACATGATGGTGTTTTGGTGATATCATTAAGTCAATGTTGCAATCTGACATCATTCTGGAAAAGAATGGTAAGTTTGTGAAACTTTGAAAATTTACTATGGAAAAATTAGTCAAAACTGCTCTAAGAGAATGCCCACCATAATTCACGGTTTGAATAAAATGCCTGCACCATCATATCAGGTTATAGCTTGTTACAGTGGCTATCTATTCATGGTCTCAGTTTTGGTTAATAATGTTTTAGGAGAAAGTTATAAGTCTTCCAAAATAGGCTTTCAGGATAAAATTTGGAGAAATTCTTGGAAATGACTAAGTGTTGGAAAACCGGTTCAGGTGGCCTTGGGAAAATGCCTGCCGTACCTCATGGGAGAATGATAAAAACTATCTAGAACTATCATGATCTAGCTTGTCAAAGAGGCTATCTTTCCATGGTCTTAGTTTTCATAGAAGGTGTTTTATGAAAAAGTTAACAGCCTTCCAAAACAGGGTTTCAAGTTGCTTTTACACCAAAGTAGCACAACTGCATAAGTGACCTTAGGGAAATGCCCACCATAGTTTGTGGGTTCAAGAAAATTCCCACACCATATGGTAATCTTGTAGCTTGTTGTTTTTTCTACCTGACCATGTTCTCATATTGACTTGAAAGTGCCTGAGGAAGAACTTATGGATTTTCCAAAATAGTGTTTCAGGCAGATTGGACCAGTCTAAAAAAATTGCCCAAGTATACTGGTAAAAGTTCTTGAGTAGCCTCAGGAAAATGCCCGCCATAAATTGTGGGTAAAATTAAATTCCCGCACCATATGGTCAGGATGTACCTTGTTGAACTTTCTATCTGACCATGGTATCAGATTGTCCAAAGAGTGCATGAGGAAGAAGTTATGTATATGCCAAAACAGTGTTTCAGGTAGATTGGACTAAGTCTAGGAAAGTGAAAAAATTGTCTAAGTGTCAAATCAACAGTTTTGAATGCCATTTGGAAATGGCTGCAAGGAGGTGTTAGTGTGCTGATAAAATTAATCAGATGGAATAGGCTTCTTCTCTATTGAATTGGTTATCTAACCATGAGCTCAGATCTTCCTATGGATTTCACACGTTCGAAAAACAAGCCTTCCAAAATAAGAAAAACTTGGTTTTATTGTTCAAATGAAGGTTGAAGAGGCATTTGGAAATGCCCGCAAGCAGGTTTCCTTGTGCTGATAAAATTAATCAAGTGGCATAGGCTTGTTCCTTGATGAACTGGATATCTATCCATAGGAGAAGATTTTCCTCTGGAGTTCACACGTGTGAAAGAAAATCCTGCCAAAATGAGAGAAGGTCGTTTTGTTTTGCATAATAAGAACAAAAGTTTGGCTAAGTGTTGAATTCACAAGGCTAAGGGGCCATTTGAAAATGCCCACAAGGATGTGTCATTGTGTTGATAAAATTCATCAGTTGGCATGGTATTGTTCTTTGATGAACTGGTCATCTAGTCATGGGATCATATTTTCCTATGGAGTTCACATGTGCGAAATACAAGCCTGCCAGAATGAGAAAAAGTTTGTTTTGCTGTCCAAATGAAGGTTGAGAGGAATTTGGAAATGCCCGCCATAAATTGTCTTTTAGATGATAATTTTATCAAATAGCATGGGTCTGTTCCTTGATGACTTGGTCATCTATTCATGGTCTCATATTTTTCTTTGGAGGTTACATGTGCGAAATACAAACCTGCCAAATTGAGAAAAATTATGTTCTCCTGTTAAAATAAATAAAATATGTTTTAGTGTTAAACACAGGAAATCTGAAAGGTCATTTGGAAATGCACACCAGAAGCTGTCTTTTCTTTAGTAAAATCATCCACTTGCATGAATATGTTCTCTGGTGATTTGTCCATCCATTCTTGGTCTTAATTCTCCATTTGGTGATCATACGTGTGAGATATAAACCGGAAATATTGAGAAAAAATATGGAAGGCAAGATAATTAAGGCATTTCCAAAAAAATCCTTCATTCATAATAAAAGGGAGAAACCTGTAACTGCAATAAAAACATGAAGATGGAGGAGGTTGAATGTTTTATCTATGTTGAAGGGAGTATTTTAGTAACAAATATTAAGAATGCAAATATTAATATTTGAAAAGTTGTGATTATTAAGAAAAGGCATGATTGCATAAATTATAAACAAGAGATCTAATTTAACAAATCTAAAGAATGCAAATATTAATATTTGAAGAGTTATGATTATTAAGAAAAGGCATGATTGTATAAATTATAAACAAGAGATTTAATTAGAGATTTCCCAGCCAGTCAATGAAACAAGAATTAAATAAATAGAGGCAAAAAAATACATAGAATTTATTGTTTAATTAATAATCGGAAAATTAAATCTTTTTGAAAAGGCACAAGTGGGAAAAGACACAAGTCCAGATTCAAGAGATGCAATGGTTAAAGGATGAGAAATATAATATATAAAAAATCATGTGTGATGGAAGAAAGATGTATTCACAGCCCAGATAAAAGAAGAAGGAAGATCAGTTAGAGATCAATGAATTGAAGAAACAAAATTAAAGAAAATAAGTTCTAGAAAACTGAAGAAGACAAAAAAAATGGCTGGGTGGTGCTAAGGGAAGATTGAAGAAAATGAGAGTGTCTGCTAGGTGCTGAAGCATTACAGATATCAGAGAAAGAATAAAAGGAACATGGGAAACCTCTAGAGCTTGGATTGAAGATCGGAAATAGAGGAAAAAGAAAGTATAAACTGATGTATATCCCATTGAAGTTATAAAATCAAATAAGGGAGGTAGGGTGGTGCTAGGGCAGGCTACATTCCTGCAAGGGGGTAGTAGCCTCCTTCCAGTAGTGGGGTGTCGAAGCATCCTTTCAGTTGTAGCTGATAAACTAGGGGGTTGTATCCTCCTTCCAGTAGTGGCTGGTAAATAGGGTGCAATAGCATCCTTGTCTATTGTAGCAGGAAGAAACTAGGGTGTTGTATCATCCTTCAGCTGTAGATGATAAAATTGGGAATTGTATCCTCCAACAATTTCTAGCTTGCAAAAACTATTGTAAGCAGAATTTTGCAGTATAGAAAGAGTTTTGGTTTTCCCAATTGGGTTTCCACGATAAAATCCGTGTCCTGTGTATCTTATTGATTCCATGTTTTAATTAAGTTTAATAAGTGGTTTAAAATGGTAAAAAGTTAACAATACAAATTCACCCCCCCTCTCAGTATTGACCAATATTTCAACAATTGGTATTAGAGCAGGATCCTTCACTAATAGTCTAAACCATTGGAAAGAAGATCCTATTAAAAACCACTATGGATCAACAAGAAGGGATTTCACCCTATAGAGCTACAATACTTGATAAAGAAGAATATGCAAATTGGATCATGAGAATGACTGTATACTTACAATCATTAGGATGGGGTGTATGGAATTCAATAATATCTGATTATATGCCACCCAAAAGAATAAGGACTACATCTCAGAAAGAGTCCAAGAAAAATAACTCAATAGCAATGGAGGCCATACTTGATGGTCTATATCAACCCATCAAAGAAAAGATAGGACAATGCATCTCAGCTAAAGAACTTTGGGTCAAATTGGAGAAGCTTTATTCAGTCAAAGAAATAGTAAAAGCAAACCTTGCCATTTTCAAGAATGATAGTGAATAGACTTGTAGTAATAAGGAAGATCAAAAGAATAAAATCATATGCAAGAAAAAATTTAATAACATGAATAAATTCTTCTATTCCATGGAAGATAGTAAAGATAAAGAGATTAGTGATGATAAAGAAACTTGCATCCATAAGGAAGATCAAAAGAACCAAACCATATGCAATAAAAAATTTAATGACAGGAATAAATTCTTCTATTCCTCGGAAGATACTGAAGATGAAGAGATTAGTGAAGATGAAGAAAATCTATTCACGGAGACAGCAACTTCAAAAAATAATTTAGATATGGAAAGAAAGGTGGACCTAAATGCTGATGTATTTGTAAATTCAGAAGATATTCACTTGTATATTGTATTTGTACTTTATTGTATCCCCGATGGAGATGTATTATTCCTCCGGTTGGAAGTGTCGTCAATTGTACTTGCAAGTGTGGCAAGTTATATTGTAAGTGTGGTAACTTATACTTGATGGGTTATTAGACCACCTTGATGGGGTTGGCCCTGTATGAGTCATGTCAGTTAAAGGGTTGTTAGACCACCCTAGTGGGGTTCATCCCAGTGAACATTATGTTAAGTGGTTAAGTTGGGTCCGACCTAGCTAAAGTTAAAAGACAAGTGAAGTAGTGTATAAATAGAGAGTGTGTCTCTCTCATTTTACACATTCTATTATTCACTCACTTCGCATTAGTGAGAGATGAGGACGGTGCGCACAAGTAGTGGAGGAGCATGCTGCTGAATATATATATCTCTTTAGTTTGATCATGGTGATCCTTGTATTGATGCTTATTCTATCTCTGAGGAAGTTGAGGGGTTTTTCACCTTCTCGGTTTTCCCTGATGAAATGTTTTGTGTCTCTTGTCTCTTGTCTCTTATGATTGATATGATGTACATGTTGTTATTTCAATTAAGATCCTAGATCTATTGAATTAAATGATGAAAAACTAACATGGTATCAGAGCTAGCCTGAAGGAAGGCATGGTATGGAATTTATGAGACTTGTTGCACTTGCAACAAATTGGAAGCTAGGGCTTCATATAGCAAAAACCAGTCATTGTGGCACTTTCGCTATAAATCCATTTTGGCAAAGTTTCAGGTTCTGAAACTTCTATAGGTTGTAGATAACATCCCCATGTATCTTGTGTACAAAGAAAAACATCTAATTCATTGTACTTTCTGTTTTATGACCTATACAATCTAGGGTTTCTGCCTCTTCCAGATCTCAGTCATAAACATGTGACCTAGGAAAAAAGGTCACAAATTGGGCTAGGAAGCTCCACATGAAATTTCATAAAAAGTGATAGGTAGGGAAAGACTCTACTTTCATAGATCCTCTTTTCAGAGGCTGAAGTAGAACTAGTGACACGTGGCACTCCGTACAAGTTCGCTATCCTGTTTTATCCCATAAACAGGTCACGTTGTGACATTTGGAATATCTCTCTCTCAGAGAATCCATTTGATGTCAGAACTATGGGGTTGGAAATATGATAGGTCATCCTAACACAAGCCAAAGTTTCAGACCCTATGGATTCGTAATTTCAGAGATTTACCATAAACAATAAGTCACATATTTCTGTGAAATAGAATTGAATTCTCAGCATTCTCATTTTTGGCTTATCACTGCTGCGGGAATTTAGGGCTTCAGAGAAAGTTGGAATTTTTGGAATCGGAGACCACGACTGAATGCTCCTCATCAAAATTGAAATTTATTGACCAAGATCGAACTTTTTGGTTGTGCAGAAATCCGGGCTTGATTAAACCCTAGTTCGGGAGTTTGATCGGAAATGTGGAAAATTAGGGCTTCTGCAAAAGTTGGAATTTTTGAAATCTGTGACCACGGCTGGAAACTCCTCAAAAAAATCAAAGTTTAGAACACAAAATCAAACCTTTTGGATGGGAATAATATTGGGCTTTATCAAACCCTAGTTCGGGATCCTGTCCAGAAGATCCGGAAGCTTCAAAGGCAATTTTGAGGGGTGAAAATTTTGCAGTTTTCAAAATTGAAGTATACAGCTTGATCAACTCAGCAAGGCGCATCTTTTCATCCAATCAGAAGTTTGAAATTCAAAGTTTGAACTTTTAGGGTTTCTCTGACAAACCCTAATCCAACTCCATATCCAGTTTTAGCAAATCACAGCGGATTGGGTTAATCCTAGAAGAGAATGAATTGGACACCTACATAAGTGAAGAAGTTCCAGTTTCAGAGGGAGATGAGGCTAAGGCCTTAGATAAGAAGACTACAAGAAATATCGACAGGTATGACTTGAGGAGATACAGGTATGTGTTGAAATATGTTCATGATTAAGTTTATGATATGTTTGTCTTCATATTATTGAGGTTAGTACAATCCTGATTAATCTTAGAAGACATTTATTGATTAGGGTTATATGATTGTACTAATGCACTGTGGTATTGTATGAGGATGATGTTGTCCACTAACATGAAAGGTACAAATCAAGTTCTAGATCAAGAACATATGACCATGGTGACATGAAGACAAAGACTCGTTGATCACATAGAAGCTCTACTTACAAGGTATGTATAATTTGGTTCTACAATGGTTAACTTATGAGTTATGCAGGTTACTAAGCACAAGTCATTGAAGAGAACAAGAAGATATTGTTTGGGTATCTTAGACACAACTAGAAAACATGATAACCAAGTATGTTTTTCCTATATCAAGTTAGAATCCTACCTTGTGTTAGGATCTTATACTTTTGTATGATTATTCTTGAAGCTAGAAGTTTAAGTAATCAAGGGTTTATGCATATTATGTTTCTTACTTTGATTGATGATATGACTAACCAGAATAATCCTATGGTCAAATAAGAATGTGCATGAGTAAAAAAAAAAGTCTTCCCTGAAACCTTGAATACTAATGCTTGTGATAAATTACCTGCATGTGAAATGATCATGACCATAGATGTTAAGAGTATTTAGGATCATAATGTTTTGATAGTATTGAGTTTATACTAATATATGTATGGTTATGTATGAGATCTTAAGGATAACACAATGATGACACTAGCGCACAATTAAGCATGCATAGTGGTCCAGGATGGATATAAGTTCAAGGATAGGTAATCCAGGAAGCAAAGATAAAGAGGGAGCACACTCCAGTAGTTCTTGCAAGGAAGCAAAGATTGAGAGGGAGTCCACCCAACAACTAAACAAAGATAAGTATTTGAATTATCATTTCTTATTACATAAATGATGTTGTTCATTCATGTACATACTTATGTTCCTAGATTTATGATGTACGTTTTGCATTTTATAAAAGTTGCATTAATGAACAAGATACTACTAATATGCAAGTAATGGTTAAGTGGCCTATGGTACTGTACAACATTCCATTGCTACTTATATAGAATGAAACCTCTTTGCTAACATGTTGGGATTTGTGCACACTCTTAACAAATGTTCTGGTAGAGATGGAAGGGATCTAGAAAGTTACCGTGTGAATACGGGATATGGATAAATGTTGTATTGAAGCATTGGCTAAGACAATTGCATGACTGTATGACATATGTCTTTATGCATAAGAATGTGTTTTTCTTTTAAAAAACTATGAGAAGTTTCTAATCATGCAATTGAATTTGACTTGTAGGAAAGATCGTGTACAATCACCTACAAAAGAAGGAAAACAATATTTGTTCCAACAACAAAGTTCAAGAAAATTATCTGTTGAAGATATTGAAGAATTTAAAGTTCCCAGGATCCAAGATGCAGTAATGGAAGGATGCCATGATCGAGGATTACCAGTCGATCATGAATAATGATGTCTGGGATGTGATCCCGATACTAGAAGGGAAGTTTGTTGTGACTTCCAAGTAGATCTGTAATATCAAGCATGCTGCAAATGCCAACATAGAGAAATACAAAGCAAGGTTTGTGGCTCGTGGTTTCTCCCAGAAAGAGGGATAGATTATGAAGAGACTTTTGTACTTGTAGCCAAATACACTTCCATCATATCAGTACTTTCCCTGGCTACAGTGATGAAGTGGAAGATACACCAGATGGATGTCAAGACAGCTTTCTTGAATGGTGTAGTCGAAGAGGAAGTGTATGTGGAGCAGCCACTCGGTTTTGAGACACATGACAGGGAGTCATATGTGTGCAGGTTGAAGAAAGCCTTGTATGGATTGAAGCAAGCACCTAGGACTTGGTATGGTAGGATAGATAGATTTCTATCCAGTTTAAGCTTTACTAAGAGTAAAGCAGATTACAACCTTTACTACAAGGTTGAGGAAGGAAATCCAATGATACTACTATTGTATGTGGATGACTTGTTTGTTAGAGGTGAGGATGGATTGATTATCAATACGAAAAGAAAGCTTGCTGTCGAGTTCGAGATGAAGGACTTGGAGATGATGCACTATTTTCTAGACATGGAGGTGTGGCAGAGTGCAGATGGGATCTTCCTTGGATAAGGGAAGTATGTAGTAGAGATCCTAAAGCGGTTCGGGATGATGGACTGCAAGGCCATGGCCATACCTATGGCATTGAACCTGAAGCTTTTGTGCGATGCCTCATTTGATCCAGTTGATGTCACAGTTTATCGTCTGATGATTGGGTCCTTGATGTACCTGACGAACACGAGACCATATATTTGCTTTGCAGTGAACACCTTGAGCCAGTTTATGACAAATCCTAGACATGCTCACCTGATTGCTGTGAAGCATATTCTGAGGTACCTGATGGGTACAATTGATTATGGGCTCAAGTATGATGCGAATCAAAAGTTTAACCTAGAGGTTTATGTTGATTCAGATTGGGCAGGAAGTGCTGTAGAGAGGAAGAGCACCTCAGGGTGCTGCTTCAGTATGGGATTAGGTGTGATCTCTTGGTTTAGTAGGAAGCAGTCCTACGTAGCACTAAGTACAACCGAAGCAGAGTATGTCACAGCTTGTTCAGCCAGTTGTGGGGCAGTATGGCTTAGGAAGCTACTGTCTGAGTTATTTGATCTCCCGTTGGATGCTACATGTATCTATTGTGACAACCGGAGTTGTGTGAAGTTGTCAGAGAACCCGATGTTCCCTAACAGGTCGAAGCACATCAAGATCAAATATCACTATATCAGGGAAGCAACTATATGTTGCGATGGATGATCAGGTTGCAGATGTGTTGACGAAACCACTAGCCAGAGTGAAGTTTGATTACTTCAGAGAGAGGATTGGTGTTCTTCAGATAGAAGATACTTCGAGGAAGAAGTGATGGGACACATTTGTAGGAGCCATTCCAAGCATGGTGATAGGAGGGTCCTTCCCATGGCTGTGGATGTAAGCCCTGTGTGATGAGCATCAAAATGATGCTCTGGATGATGTTCTACATGATGTTGATCAGGATGATCATATGCATCAGGTGGATGCTTTGTATGATCAGTTTGATTATACGATGATGACAAGTATCAGGATGATGCTATGATGATGATCAGGATGATCATATGTGACGAGTATCGGGACGATGCTCCAGATGACATGCATCAACACAATGCTATGATGATGATCAGGATGATAATATGTGACAAGTATCAGGATGATGCTCCAAATGACATGCATCAGGATGATGATCAGGTTGATCATGTGATGATGTATGATGAGTGTCAGGATGATACTCTGTGGCCGTGGACAGGTTGTGCAATAAGCATTTAATAGCGCCCTGGGAGGTTTGTAGATACTCTTTCGAGGTTTTTCCTATGGCATATAATAGTGCCCTGGGATATCTGGAAAATTCTCTTTCAAGGTTTTGCTTGGGAGGACATACAATAGCGCCCTAGGAGGTTTGAAGATACTCTTTCGAGGTTTTTCCTATGGCATATAATAGCGCCCTGGAATATCTGGAAAATGCTCTTTCGAGGTTTTGTCCTATGGCATATAATAGCACCTCGAGAGATCCGATAGGTTGAGCTGTGTGCTCGTAATTAGTCCTGGGATTCTCTTTCGAGGTTTTTCCATGACCACATTTAATAGTTCCCTGGGAGATCCAATAGGTTGAGCTATGTGCTCGTAATCAGTCCTGGGATGCTCTTTCGAGGTTTTGTGGTGACCACATCTTATATCGCCCTGGGAGATCTGATAGGTTGAGCTGTGTGCTTGTAATCAATCCTGGGATGCTCTTTCGAGATTTTGTGGTGGTCACATATAATATCTCCTTGGGAGATCTGATAGGTTGAGCAGCAAGCTCGTAATCAGTCCTGGGATACTCTTTCGAGGTTTTGTGATGCACATAATAAGTCCTGAGGATTCCATAGTATGGCCAGTGATGATGAAGACCTGCAGGAGGCTAGGCCTACGTCCAACATGAAAAAGGGTTGGCTCTGTAGAACTTCCTATGATGAGAAGAATTATGAGATAGCCCGGTGATTGAGATGACGAGTACAGCAGCAGTGACGATGATGCTTCATGATCCAGTGATGATGATCTAGCTCCAGAATTGAAGAGTTGTGCCTATATATATTGATGACTTGTGTCAAGAGACTACCTTCCTAGTTAAGAGGGAGTGTTGATGTATTTGTAACTTTGGAAGATATTCACTTGTATATTGTATTTGTACTTTATTGTATCCCCAACGGAGATGTATTATTCCTCCGGTTGGAAGTGCCATCAGTTGTACGTGCAAGTGTCGCAAGTTATATTGTAAGTGTGGTAACTTATACTTGATGGGTTATTAGACCACCTTGATGGGGTCAGACCTATATGAGTCATGTGGGTTAAAGTGTTATTAGACCACCCTAGTGGGGGTCGTCCCAGTCAACATTATGTTAAGTGGTTAAGTTGGGGTCGACCTAGCTAAAGTTAAAAGACAAGTGAAGTAGTGTATAAATAGAGAGTGTGTCTCTCTCATTTTACACATTCTATTATTCACTCACTTCGAATTAGTGAGAGAAGAGGAAGGTGCACACAAGTGGAGGATGAGCATGCTGCTGAGATATCTATCTCTTGGGTTTGATCATGGTGATCCTTGTATTGATGCTTATTCTATCTTCGAGGAAGTTGTGGGGTTTTTCACCTTCTTGGTTTTCCCCGGTGAAATGTTTTGTGTCTCTTGTCTCTTGTCCCTTATGCTTGATATGTTGTACATGTTGTTCTTTCAGTTAAGATCCTAGATCTATTGAATTAAATGATGAAAAACTAACACTAAAAGTAGAATTCATAAGTACCCTTGAAGAATTGAGGGAGAGCAGATTGGACAACAATTCTTTGTAAGAAAATTTGTCAAAATACCTAGAAGAGCATAAATCAAAAGAAGAGGAAGTCAAGACCCTCCAAAAGGAGCTGCACAAATCAAAACAACAAACAATGGCTAGCATGAAAGAGGCCGAGAGATTAAGACAGGAAGATGATAACTTCAAGAAAGAAGTGAAGAATCTAGAAGACCACATGAAAGAGGTTGAGAGCTTAAAATAGGAAGTTGCTAACTTCAAGAAAGAAGTAAAGAAGCTAGAATACCACATGAAAGAGGCCGATAGATTAATCCAAGAAGGTATTCTACTTAGAAAGAAGCTTGATGAAGAATCTAGTAAATCAAAATTTAAGAACAACTCAAAGGTTTTAGATGAAATCCTAAGCAGCCAAATACCGTCAAGTGATAAAATTGGATTAGGTTATGATAAAGAAAATATTCCAGAATATTTGTCTCCTACACTCCAAGATAGAAATGAAAGTAGCTATGTCACTACACTCAAAAAACCGATTAAGAAGGATAGTCAAAATTCTGATCACTCATCTCATAATAAAGACAGAACTCATGTGATACCTAAAAGACCAGTGACAAGCAGAGTCCAGCAGATCTTTTTTGGTCATTGCTACTCATGTAATAATTTTGGACATATGGCTATAGAATGTAAGCTGACGAAGAATGTTTCAATAAAAGTTCAGAAATAAAGGAAGGGATGGAAGAAGATGGAAGTTGTGAAGCAGGAAGGTCAAAGATTCCTCGGAAATAAAGGAAAGTTCTATGGATATTGTCACTACTATCACAAGTTTGGTCACAAGGTTGTTACTTGCAGAACCAAAGGAAAAGATCAAAGTACAGAATCCAAGAAACAAAGAAGTTCAGTAAGCAATGTACCTCATGGAAAAATGTGGAGAAGAAAGGAAGACTACAAAGAGTCAGAGGAAATACATATTCCAAGCATAAATGAAGTTTCCAAAGATGATGATCAGCATAATAGTGCTACAGATCAGAATGACATCCATTATGATGGAAAGCAAGATTTAAATGAAGAATACGCCGATGGAGAGAAGGATTATGAAATTCTCTTCTAAAGTCTCTCATGACCTAAAAGAGAAACCCTGAAATTAGCATTAGAGGGGATCATATACTCAAGGGGAGTAAATATCAGAAAATTACAATTGGTATTTGAAGGCAAATAATATCACTTGCTAAGAATAAAAGGATATCTTCATCAAAGACAAGAAGTAAAGTAGAGGTGAAAAAATTGAAGAAACACATTTGGTCCAAAAAACATCTATGTGGCAAGCACATGGTTGAAGTGTGACAAAGCCAGAAGGAGAATTAGAGAAGAAGAGACGATCATGGTTAAATGATAACATAGGTGTATGGTTGACAAAGAGAAGAGTATAAACCCTATCACAAAAAGGATAAAATGTTGACAAAGGGGAGCAACATTGAAAGGGGGAGTTTATGAACTCATCATCCAGCTTCTCATTCAAAATAGTTCTCATTCAAAGTCCTGCTACAAGATAATAACTAAGATTATCTTAAAACATAGTGAGTAGTGCCAAGTCCAAGCTAAAAGGAGGAAGAGAAGCAAAATAAGGGCAGTTATCATAAGGAAGAAGGATAGGAAATTCTCTATCAAGATGGTTACAACAAAAGAGCATAATAAGTTATCCTTTGTCATTGTTATCAAAGGGGGAGAATGTTTAGATGTTTCCATCAATGCCAAAGGGGGAGAATATTGAATATGACTATCATTGATTTCAAAGGAGTTCAGTAATGACAAAGGAATAACCAAGGACATGATGGCAGGGAAAACTTAGTGAAAGACAAAGGAATGACAAAGTAAGTGATGACATGGAATGTATGATGATGTGGCACGTGTGATGAAGCTGGAAAGACACATGATGGTGTTCTGGTGCTATCATTAAGTCATTGTTGCAATATGACATCATTCTGGAAAAGAATGGCAAGTTTGTGAAACTTTGGAAATTGACTAAGTATGAAAAAATTAGTCAAAATTGCTCTAAGAAAATGCCCGCCATAATTCATGGTTTGAATAAAATTCCTGCACCATCATATCAGGATATAGTTTGTTGCAATGGATATCTATTCATGGTATCAGTTTTCCTTAATCATTTTTTAGGAGAAAGTTATAAGTCTTCCAAAATAGGGTTCTGGGATGAACTTTGGATAAATTCATGAAAATGACTTAAGTGTGGGAAAATTGGTTCAGGTGGCCTTGGAAAAATGCCCTCCGTACCTCATGGGAGAATGATAAAAATTATCTAGAACTATCATGCTCTAGCTTGTCAAAGAGGCTATCTTTCCACGGTCTTAGTTTTCACAGAAGGTGTTTGATGACAAAGTTAATAGCCTGGCAAAATAAGGTTTCAAGTTTCTTTTACACCAAAGTAGAAAAACTGCCTAAGTGACCTTAGGGAAATGCCCGCCATAGTTTGTGGGTTGACGAAAATTCCTGCACCATATGGTCATATTGTAGGTTGTTGTTTTTTCTACCTGACCATGTTCTCATATTGACTTGAAAGTACTCGAGGAAGAAGTTATGGATCTTCCAAAACAGTGTTTCAGGCAGATTGGACCACTCTAAAAAATTTGTCCAAGTATACTGGTAAAAGTGCTTGAGTAGCCTCAAGAAAATTCCCACCATAAATTGTGGGTAAGCTTAAATGCTCACACCATATGGTCAGGTTGTACCTTGTTGAACTGTCTATCTAACCATGGTATCAAATTTCCCAAAAAGTGCCTGAGGAAGAAGTTATGGATATGCCAAAACAATGTTTCAGGTAGATTGGACCAAGTCTAGGAAAGTGCAAAAATTGTCTGTGTCTAATCAACAATTTGGAAGGTCATTTGGAAATGCCCACAAGGAGGTGTTCATGTGTTGATAAAATTAATTATATGGCATAGGCTTGTTCTCTGGTGAATTGGTTATCTAACCATGAGCTCATATCTTCCTATGGAGTTCACACGTGCGAAAAACAAGCCTACCAAAATAAGAAAAAGCTTGTTTTTACTGTTGAAATGAAGGTTGAAGAGGCATTTGGAAATGCCTGCAAGGAGGTGTCCATTTGTTGATAAAATTAATCGGGTGGCATAGGCTTGTTCCTTGATGAACTGGCTATCTATCCATAGGATCAGATTTGTCTCTGGATTTAATACATGTGAAAGACAAGCCTACCAAAATGAGAAAAAGGTCGTCTTGTTTTGCATAATAAGAACACAAATTTGGCTAAGTGTTGAATTCACAAGGCTAAGGGGCCATTTGGAAAGGCCCGCAAGGAAGTGACATTGTGCTGATAAAATTCATCAGTTGGCATGGCCTTGTTCTTTGATGAAGTGTTCATCTAGTCATGGGATCATATTTTCCTTTGGAGTTCACACATGCGAACTACAAGCCTTCCAAAATGAGAATAAGTTTGTTTTGCTGTCCAAATGAAGTTTGAGAGGCATTTGGAAATGCCTGCCATAAATTGTCTTTGAGATGATAATTTTATCAGATAGCATGGGTCTGTTCCTTGATGACTTGGCCATCAACTCATGGTCTCATATTTTTCTTTGGAGGTTACATGTCCAAAATACAAACCTACCAAATTGAGAAAAATGATGTTTTCCTGTTAAAATAAATAAAATATGTTTTAGTGTTCACAGGAAATCTGAAAGGCCATTTGGAAATGCATGCCAGAAGTTGTCTTTGCTCTAGTAAAATCATCCAATGGCATGAATATGTTCTTTGGTGATTTTTCCATCCATTCTTGGTCATAGATCTCCATTTGGTGATCACACCTGTGAGATATAAACCGAGCAAATTGAGAAAAAAATATGGAAGGCAAGATAATTCAGGCATTTCCAAAAAACTCCTTCATACATAATAAAAGGGAGAAACCTGTAACTGCAATAAAAATCTGAAGATGGAGGATGTTGAATGTTTTATCTATGTTGAAGGGAGTATTTTAGTAACAAATTTGAATAATGAAAATATTAATATTTGAAGAGTTATGATTATTAAGAAAATGCATGATTACATAAATTAGAAACACGAGATCTAATTTAACAAATCTGAAGAATGCAAATATTAATATTTGAAGAGTTATGATTATTAAGAAAATGAATGATTGCAAAAATTATAAAGAGATTTAAGTAGAGATTGTTGAGCCAATCAATGAAACAAGAATTAAATAAATAGAGGCAAAAAAATACATAGACTTTATTGTTTAATCAATAAACAGAAAATTAAATCTTTTTGAAAAGGCACGAGTGGGAAATGACACAAGCCAAGATTTAAGAGATGCAATGGTTAAAGGATGAGGAAGATAATATATAAACAAGCATGTGAGATGTAAAAAATATGTCTTCGCAACCTAGATAAAAGAAGAAGGAAGATCAATTAGAGGTCAATTAATTGAAGAAACAAAACTAAAGAAAATAAGTTCTAGAAGACTGAAGAAGACAAAAAAAAATGGCTGGGTGGTGCTAAGGGAAGATTGAAGAAAATGGGGTGTCTGCTAGGTGCTGAAGCATTACAGATATCAGAGAAAGAATAAAAGGAACAGGGGCAGTCTTTGGAGCTCAGATTGAAGATCAGAAACAGAGGACAAAGAAAGTATAAACTGATGTAAGCCCATTGAAGTTATAAAATTAAATCAGGGAGGTAGGGTGGTGTTACGGCAGGCTACAGGCCTGCAAGGGGGTAGTAGCCTCCTTCCAGTAGTGGCTGGTAAATAGGGTGTCGAAGCATCCTTTTAGTTGTAGCTGATAAACTAGGGGGTTGTAGTCTCCTTCCAGTAGTGGCTGGTAAATAGGGTGCAGTAGCATCCTTTTCTATTGTAGCAGGAAGAAACTAGGGTGTTGTGGCATCCTTCAGTTGTAGCTGAGAAAATTGGGGATTGTAGTCTCCAACAAGTTGTAGCTTTGTTGGGCATAGCCCAAGTAAGAAAGAGTTTGTAAACATAATTTTGTAGTATAGAAAGAGTTTGTGGTTTTCCCAATTGGGTTTCCATGATAAAATATGTGTCCTATGTATCCTGTTGATTCCATGTTTTAATTAAGTTTAATAAGTGGTTTAAAATTGTAAAAAACTAACAATACTAATTCACCCCCCCCTCTCAGTATTGAAAAATTTTCCAACATATTTGATATGTGAGGTTTTCCTTTTAAATTTAATGTAATGAATGTTCAAACTCAATCCAACCATGCAATATTTTTTGGGAGTCGCAAATAGTATGCATGTAGGTTTATTTTGGTCTACATAATTTATGGGTAATTAGCTTGGGGACACTATTGGCTCTCTATATCCTCTAACTCTTAATACTTATATCAAACATAGATTCAGAGCAGTTGGTGTCCAACAAAACCCTTCTTCACCGGCCCTTTCAACAATAGCTTGAGAATAGACTAAAGTCTCACCCGAGGTGAAGTTATGGGATGGCTACAAAAGCACGTTTCTACAACCAGGTGATGCACATATAATAAACTGGTGAGCTGAGCGAAGCCACACCTACTTCGCCTTTACTTATTATAATACAACGCACTCTCGGGTTGCGCTTACGGGAAGCTACACAATGCAACATAATAGAGCACTCTGGGATTGTGCTGAGGGACAGTTTTACAGTCTACAGGCTCCGCTGAATTAGAGTCACTTGTGAAACTACGCATTCAACATACTCAAAAGTACTTGTACGTTCAAATACATGTGATCAATACTTAACATATTATTCTCATCAACCATTCATGTGAAAATACATATAAAAGTGGAAACACACATAACTATAAGCATGAACATAAACATAAACATAAGCAATCACACTCATACATTCACACACCACACTTATTTATGTGGTTCACCCCCAGGATGGGAGCTATGTCCATGGTAACTATTGTTTATATTAATGGGAAGGGTCAACAATTCCAGTTTGTGTAGACAACTACAAACTCTTCTCTCTACAATGGGGTCTCTGCGCACTCAACTGTAGAGCCTCTTCCTCTCTTCTTGTTCATTATAATATTTTGTCTTTTCCAAAAGACTCTAAGACCAAAATAAGACCAACCCTTTCCTTACAAAATCTCCCTTTTTATAGATCATTCCCGAAGATCACGTCATTACAATAGTTATCGGCATAAGCCCCCATAGTACACTTAAACACCAAAAAGCAGTGCGGTTACCCTACTAACCATACTTCGTCATAAATTCTCAGCTACTCTGGTTTTCCTTTGCATCCTTTCTGTCACTTCCTTGACTCTGATGCCCTTCTGACGTCTACTTCCTCTGACAGACACTTCTTATGACCGCACGGCACTAACAGTACCCTTTTTTCGTTCGTAGCACTTCATGCCTTTCAACGCCATAACTGTACCTGTCAGGCCATCACTTCTTCCTTAACTGCTCCAACTACCCTAGATGTCCTTATTACTTTCACTTTTACCAAGAAGATAGGTCCTTTTCCTCTGACAACATGTCATTCCATACCCTTCGTACGAGAATTGCGGAGACACTTCCCCCTTAATAGGCCAGTACCAGCCTTCATTGAATCCATACTGCCTTGAAGTTGTTGTACTTTAAATTTGCTTCATCATATCTTCACTAATCCTCAAAGCTACGCTAAATTTTCCTTAAGCTACGCTTTATCAAAACTACGCTACTCTTGAGCCTCTTTAGCACAACTACGCAAACCTTGGAAAAACTCCGCACACCTTGGGCCTCTACTCGTGGATCGTCCCCGATCCACTTTCGTTGGGTGACTTCGACTACATTCCTTCTAGGGCACTCAACTTTGTAGTGAAGTCATGTAGAGTTGCACTGAGCTTCACAACTGTATCCTTTGTCTCATGCTCAAACTCTCTGATAGTCTCCAACATCGACTGCAAAACTTCTTCTTGAACTTGTTCTTTGACTGTGCCCTCTGTTGCTTGAATTTCTAGGAACTTCTCATCTATGTGTTCCAACAGCGTGAGAGCTTCTTCTTGCATTGGATGCAACTTCACTGAAGTGACAACCTCTTTTTACCTTAATGCTTTCAATTCCTTCTGCATCTCCCTTTACTCTGCGAACTTCTGTATCTTTTGCCTTGCTGGAAAATTCTTCATTGTTGTGTTCATGGAGTCAATCTCTTGCTTTCTTTGCTTCAGGTTTTCTTGTATTTTATGCAGTTTTGGATATTCTTGCAACATAGCCAACACTCTAGCAGCTTCCTCGAGCAAGTATTGACATCTCGCCACTTCCGCGGAGATGTTTTCTAATGTGACCCTTACCTCTTCACCTCGAGCTTCGGTGTCGTCCTGAGGAGTGCTAGGTTGTTGAGATTGTAAATCGGAAATATTTTTCTTATATGCAATTTACATATCCATCATCTCGGCCTGAAGATTATCCACTGTGGCACCAATCTTAAATATAGTGGCCTCAACCTCAGGTTCTTCTTCGCACTCGGGTATTTTTACTCAAACTGCTGAGACTATCTCTTTAAGTATTCGGTGCTTCTCCTGGACATGTGACAATTCTATGGTGCTTCGTGTAGATTAAAGCTTCAGCTCATCATAGCTCTTTTATAGTTGTATATTTTTGTTTTAAGCAGTGATATCTCTGTCATGGATTTCCTCCACAACCTGCAGGTGCAGATTGTGTAAGTCTTCAATGGGAAACATCCTGACATTAAGGTCGAGGTGTGCCAACTTCTTTGCTCCTTCCGCTAGCTCGTCATTTGGAAAGATGATGTTTACTGGATCAATATTTACCAAATGAGGTCGCATAGTCAAGATAGGTGACTTTCTCCTCTTTTTGCTCGACTCGCCTGACCTATCCTTAGAGTCTGATTCTAGTACCAAGTCCTCCTGGACTTGTTCAATCTTTGAAACCATACTTCTTATCTCTGCGAGGTTCTGAATGAGGTTTTCTCGTACCTCCTCGCTTTTAGTTTCCTTTAAAGAAAGCGCTTCTTCCAAGTGCTCACTGAATCTCATTGTGATGCTCTCATAGTCATTGTCATGCAACTGCTCTTCAAGTGGCGACTTAGTGGCTTTCTGCTTCTTTCTATGCCCCTTCTCTGTTGCTAGGCTTTCAGGTTCTTTTCTTTTCTCTCTCGGTATTCCTGCACCGAAGCCCTGCTAAGTTTATTTTTTCTTCGGATTTGATGTGCCTTCACCATCCTTTGGATTCCCACCTCCGCTTTCCTCAGATGTTGTGTTTATTTCCTCCAGTCAATCCTCCTTTCATTATGGCATCCAATCTTCCATCATTAACTCAATACTCATGGCATCTAAATAATAGAACCTTGGGCACCACAGTGGTTGTTCCTTATCATCCCTTGGTTAAATATATATGAAATGCATGTCAACTTTAAATAGGAGCCTCTAAATATACACAATTTTCATTTCCTTGGAAATGCGTGGAGTGCACTGAATGACATCGCACATTTGCTCGTAATAGGTGTATAGTTGCTTCATTGTTTACCCGTTTCCTATCTGACTTCGTGTTTTCCCACATGTTGGAAAACTGCGTTGCTCGACAATCTCCTAGACAGACTGGAAGGCCCTGCTAGTAAAGTGGCTCTTTCCAGCCTACGAATGCAATTAATACCAATAGACAACTGTAGTGGAATGCAAATCCACTTTCTTGAGTCTCTCGTACATCATCTGTAACACCCCAATTTTGACCCTTATGAAATATTGGATTTTAATGTAAATATTGTATACATGCGATTTATGTTTCCCTAGCGTGGAGATCAAGGCCAAGGCCTCACTAGTGTATGTTCATATTTTATTTAGAATGGACAAGCATTTGATATTTTGTTACCCATGTATTATTAAGCCATGGAATATTGTAAATGATGTAAATATTTGATATTGCAATAAAATACCAAAATTGGCTATGGGAGCAACGAATGAGAAGGGGCCATGTGTATTCCACTAGGGAGTGGTGAGGGGGTTGTGGGGGTGAACCATATGCTTCCAAATGTCATTGTGAGAACCCATTTGACTTTCCTTGCTGACATTTATTTCTATTGTAAGGAAGTTGTTGAAGAATTCAGTCCATGGCTTTAATGGAGCATGCACAGCCCAGAAATTCGTATGGCAGAGTATGGGATCTGTTTTCTTGTACCACAAGTCACTCTACCTCATGGGAATGTATTTTTCCTCATTCCCATTCCATTGTTGAAGAACGGAGCATCAATTTTCATCCATTACAAATTCCCAACAGTGCGAAAAACCAGAAATCGCAACTTTGCAAGAACCCACATTTTGAAGAGCCATAAACACCCAAAATTGGTATTTGACAGTGAAATCCAATGGGGGATCCATAGATATGAAACTTGGGGCGCAATTGAGAGTATTAGATACCCCGAAATCCATTGGAAAACCCAGTTTTTACAGCCCAGAAATGAAGTGATGCGATTGAGTTATTTGGATAACAAAACTGTGAGAATTCCAAGTGTGAATGACTGAGCAGAGGTTGGGTTTGCTTGATAAACCCAGTGAAGGCTAGAATATCAAGGAATTAGCAGCTAGACCTTTCTATGCCCACCCTGAAGAGCACTGGAGGGAAGGGACACCTAAGGGATTGTGCAACAGAGAAGGGTACATTCCTTGTGTTGGGTGTGGTAGGTATTGTGAGTTCCATAACTGTTGAGTTTAATTGAGATGCTTGTAGCTCTGTGGATGAGCTCACTGGCTTAGCATTTCCCTCCTTTGTCTTTTGTATGCTTGATAAACCCAACTGTGTGTTGGCTTAGCATAGCTGTTGAGTGACACCATGGCTGTGAGTGAGCCTATTTAGTTCCTCCTTAGTGGATACACAACCCAGCTCGGGGGTGATCTCTTAGCTAAAAGAATATAGGTTGTACAAAGATCTATGGTTGGGTGGAACATTTCTCTCTCATAGCCAGTTTTTTGGACAACTTCATCTCAAAGATAAGTATTCTCTGTGGTTTAATTTATATGCATTCTGAGTTCTGTATGTGTTAATTCTGAATGTTAATTATTCTTGTTAATGGAATTGATATGAAGTCTGTGCATAGCATGAGAAGGGGATTGATTCTCTGCATATTGAATCATCATTCACTTGTGGTAGATATGTTGATGCATTATAATTGTGTGTGTGCAAATATGATTTAATTCTGTTGTGTTTATATTGAGTATGAACTTGCACACATGAGTTTTAAATTGTTATGAATTTCTGAGTAATGTATGGGGCTGAGATTACCAAATAAGACCGGTATGTTTGGTCATGTTTCCTTCCTTGCACCGGATTGAGAGAAGGGGATGTTACATCGTCCAAGAACTCATTCAACAAGTATTTTGACCAGTTATACAGAGTTCCATTCTTAACTTTCAAAGCTAGGAGAATTGCTGCGGTCGACACCTCTGTCGGTCTGCATTTTCTCAACACTTTCCCTGCTAATAACTGAACAATGAACCGCGTGGCCTGGTCCTGGATGCCTATTGTGGTGTATCCACGGCTTCCTTTCTTTAAGCTAAATTCTTCCTTCATCCTGATCACAAGCTCTTTATCTTGAGTCTTCCCCATGAACTTTCTTGCAGGATCCGCGCTTCGCTTACTGAGTTGCGTGATCCCATATATGAGGTCAATGTTCAAGTTGATCCTGGGATCTAACCACAAGAAACCTGAGTGCGTGCATGATAGAAAAGTACATGCTACTGCTGTAAGCTCAGGGCTTCTGTCGGAGTGTGGGATACGCAGAATATTTAGCAACCTGGATGGCACTAATGGTTTGAGCCATTCCTACACATGAATAGTTTCATTGCTCGTCTGCTCTTCAAACTGGCGACACAAATACTGGTCGGGATGAAACTATGAATAATTTGGTGCCTTGGGGTCCTTCCCTTCTAACAAGTCATAGTCCACAAACTTACAATCTTGAATTTTTCCTAACAGGTTCTCGTGGATCCGCACATGACTTGAGATCGGTGGCAATGGGATCTCAGAGTGTGCATTCTCATAAGTTGAATGGGCGGTGCATCATCTCTTCTTGGCGGAATGTATCCATGTGTGATATGAATGTGTCTGTCACGAGGTGGTTCTGGTGGTGGTGTCCTTGGTTGCACACTCGCTGTCTTTGGCTTCTCTTGCTCTCGGTCTAACTGCTTCTCTTTATTCTTCATCTCTATTGTGTATCTTGGCGAGCTTTGGGACAGTGCACATTTTTCTGAAACAGACTTCTTGGAGGGCGTTCTCATCAATCCCTTCAAGCCAAACTGGTTAAGCCCTCTCAAAATATCTTCGAGCATGAACTGCTCAGAAATTCACATGCAAAGCACTCGACGTACTCTTAGTGGTAAAAACTTGGAATTTACAAACAGTAAAATTATAAAATCATGGTAAAGCTGGTAATTGCTCGATTAATTCTATTTATAGGCACTGCTTGACCTAAGGCGCGCCCAATAACGGCTACTTAGGCATTAAATGTCATGTCCGTTGGCCAAATATTGTTGAGATATTGGTCCTTTCATTCATTGATTATGCTCGAATGGACAAAAATTCTTTAAATGCGGAAATTTGTTGGTGCCGACAAACTGCATAACAACTATTTTATCATCCGACCTTTGTAATGACTATTTTTCCTTCGAACTGCGCTAGCGGCTATGTGATCTGCGTGGTTCACTATGCATTTTCCTTTTTTCGTACATTTGAATTTGCGGTGTAAACCCTTTCTGGCTGCTAACGTATGCAAATTGTGAGGTTCACTGCGCATTTTCCTTTTCTTGTTCTTAACTTCGCAGCACGAGTGTTCTGATACTCCATAATTCAGCTTCCTTTGTGTGCATCACAACATAACTTCCAGTTCCGTTAAACACTTCGCATTTTACCAAAATTGCATGCAGACTTATATTCTCGCATTCTTAGTGTCCAATTTCAACTGCACTTGACACTTAGAATCTACTTTGTTGATTAATTGATGCTTGGTGGAAGAGGACTATCCCTGTAAGGCTTTAGTCTACTTCCATTAACAAGTCCTTTCATATTTTCCCCAAGTAGCATGGCTAACTAAACTGCACCACCACTAGTAACATGTTGGACAACATATGGTCCTAACCAGTGCATTTTAAATTTTCCTGAAAATTTCAGAAACTTACTATCATAGAGGAGGACAAGGTCTCCTACCTGAAAGAATTTGTACTTGATATGCCTATCATGCCATGTTTTTTCTCTAACTTTCAGCACTTTTTGGTGAAAACCTGCAATGAAGTGATCTTCCTCCAATCCAACAAAGTGTAAAATCCTTTCTTCCATTGTCTCATCATTTGCCATGTCTGTGAATGCTGCAATTCTCAAACTTGGTACTATGTATTCTATTGGCATCACAACTTCCTATCCATAATCTAATATAAAGGGTGTATGACCTGTCAAATTTTTGCAAGTTGTCCTATATGCACATAACACAACTAGTATTCGCAAATCCCAATCATCCTTGTTTGTATTACATACCTTATTCAGCGCATTTTCTAATACTTTGTTAAAAGCTTCAACAATGTCATTGGTTTGCGTATGATATGGTGTGTTATTCTGATGGTAAATCTGAAATTCCTCCGTCAAGGCTTCAATAGTTCTATTCAAGAAGTGAGTTCTTGGATCACTCATTAGGATCTTTGGACAACCAAACCTTGTCAAGATGTTCTCAAAGATGAATTGCGTGGAAGTAACTGCGCTATAGTCCAGTTTACTACTTTTTCCTCTGCCCATCTGGTTAGATAGTCTATAGCTGCAATGATGTATCTCTAACTAGTTCGCTTTCCTAGTGGGTTGATAGGTCCCACAAAATCGATATCCCACTTATCAAATTCTTGCAAATTCATTTGTGGCATCAATGGCATCTCATGTCTACGAGATGGATTTCCTGTTCTTTGGAAAACATCACAATTGCAACAATGTTCCTTTGAATCCTTATGCAATGTATGCCACCATAGTCCTGCTCTTAAAATTTTCTGTGCAGTGGCCTCCAAACACCCCTGAATGTGCTTCAACAAGTATCAATCGTTTCTCATGCTCTAGTACACATCTATGCAGCACTTCATCCAGTCCTAGTTTGTATAATTGTCCATCAATTATGGTAAAGTCAGCAAATC
Source organism: Larix kaempferi (assembly GCA_027924585.1). NCBI lineage: Eukaryota > Viridiplantae > Streptophyta > Pinopsida > Pinales > Pinaceae > Larix > Larix kaempferi. The sequence goes on from BSBM01000792.1 coordinate 11,940,107, forward strand.
TTACCACTAATTGCTTCTTCTGCTGCGTAGTAAACTCTGTAGGTTCCAACCCTGTAGTCAGGAATTCTACAATATCCTTATAACAGTCATCTGCTATTTGGATAGCAAACAACTCCATATCTGGTAGACTATCCTCCAGGTTGACTGAAGAGAAAGCTATGTCCCACTACTGATGTGGTAATTGATGAACGGGGGTCAAGCTTGCCTCTTTAGAAAGTATTTACAAGTGAAACCGCTCATTTTACTAAATTTTATTTAGCCATGTTCTCAGAGGATAAAATCATTTTGTAGAGACCATTGCAAATAACATTATAGATAGGCTCTTCGCCTGACTCAATTCTAGAAAGGTGGTCAAGTCCTGAGTTCAACCTTCCTGGATTAACGATGATTTCAATGTCATACTCCTGAAAGAGTAACAACCATTTACAGATTCTCCCCCATAACACTGGTTTATTGACCAAGTATTTCAAATTTGAGTGGTTAGTAAACATACAGAAATTCACACCTAACAGATAGTGTCTGAACTTCTGCAGTGCGTACACCATGGCTAAGCCTTCTCTTTCTGTCGTGGTATAATTCTTTTCTACTGAGGACAAATTTTTGCTTGAGAATGCAATAGGATGGTCAATGACTCTTGCTGAGCTCTCAGAATGGATGCCTAATGAGGGCAACTAGACTAGGAGCCTACTTTAATTATCAACCCGGGGGACGTACAAACTTCAGAGGTGCAGGCACTATATGTGCTCTTCTAGGATAGTCTTTGTCGTGGTTGGGTGTTAGTATCAGTGTTTAAGGTTTGCCTAAAAGAAATCAAATAATCTAGAAAATGATTGCCTAATCTATGGATGAAAGATACCTATGCTAAGAAGTTCAAGTACTGAGGACAATAAATCTATATTAAAGAATTTAAATGCTGAAAACAATAAATATGTTCCTAAGAATTGAGTTGCTGAAAAAATAAAGAATTTAGACTATGGAAGTGAATACTGAAAACATAGCAAATCTATTCTAAATCAAAACTGGATCTTTAATCTAAGAAACAATTACTGTAAATCAAATGCATAAAACTGGAATACTATTATCTAATGCTACGAAGTAATCAGAATTTCAAGAAGTGAATATCATTAATTAACCACAGTATTGAAAGTAGCAATCTTTATGAGCAACCATAATAATGGGAGAGTGCCTAAGCTTTAAGATCTGGATCATTGTTCAAAAGCAATGTGAGTACAGAAGGAAATAGATGCTTAAAATATGCTTTGGAAGAATGCTGCTACAGGACTACTAAAACAGTGTTACCGAACTACAGAATGTGTGATAAACTACTACGGAATCAGACTAGTCGCATTACTACAGAAATCAAATCGTACTAGTTAGCACCATTCAAATGCGTTCATATGTAATATAGATTTCAGTCAATGTAAAACACATAATGAAAAATACCTGAGCAGTAAGATCTCCTGACTTACGTGTTGGAGGGGCCCTCTCCAACCCATACTCAGGAGTGAATGAAACTTATAGATGCTAAATTGAAAGCAACATCAAATCTTTAATTAAAATATCAGCTTCATAGTTTGACAAAAGTTTGTAACTCAGAGTATCTCAACAGTATAAAAATGTAAACAATGATTCTCAAAAATGGAAACAAGATCCTCTTGCTAGATGAGAGGCCTGTATATATATTCTTTAATGCTTAACCTAACTTCTATGTCTACTTTTTGATTCTGTTTGAATAGGTGTTCTCTCTAGAAATCAGGAAAAAGGCGTTGAGCTTTGCATGATATTTCAGTCCTCTGCTTGATCTGCGTGTTTGTCCTTTAGTGTACTTGGACCTGCTCAATCATACTCGATTTTCACATAATTATTTTATTGAACAAGCATTTAAACATACAAGAATAATCTTTAAAACAATCTTTATTAAATAATCAAGGTAAATCATTTCTCCCACAAAACAAGTGTATTTCTTCACCCTTTCTTGTGTTTTTGCTGTGGGGAAAGGATATCAGATACCTGTATCTTGGACTCATCATTCGCCCCCATACTTGAAGGATTCACCCATCCTTGGGTGACAGATTCAATTCGTTAATGACTTCTCTGATGTCCCATGCTACTACCCTAAGGGTCCCTGCCTACCTGTGATAGCCCAAGGTCTAATCCTCCTTGACCCATGCTCTCCTCTCTTCTTCTTCATTGATATGTTCCTTAATAACCAGGAGAAGGAAGAATGGGGGATTCAACCTCATTCCAATCCACCTGAGTTGATTGCTTATCAAGGATTCCCTGTAGATTTTGGCTTTGAAAAGAGCATCTTCAAGTCTCAGAGGGGAGTGGAGCTCTCTTCTTTTTAGGTTGTTTTCTACTCTGCGCCATCTTTCCTTAATGGACTCATGAAACTCTTTATGTGTGCCTTGGAGAGTAACATCAAAATAAGGAGAGTAACATCAAAATGAGCAACATTCTCTTGTTGCTTTGCAAGGAGAATGAGGATCAGCTCCTCATCCTGGGTGAGGATCCTATGGTTGTAAATTATTCTTTCAGGGTGAGTTGCCTCTGTCCTGACCATTAATGGGGTTTTCCATTTTGCTGCAACATAAATATGGTAGTCCTGAGCTCGCTCAATTTCGTGATTCATCCATGAACATAGTGCCCTCAACTGGAAATCGCCCATGTAAGGGTTTGGCGACCATTTGGGCGAGCTAGGAACTACAAAATTGTGCAAGAAAAATTCACTTAGCTAGTCCTTCTCCAACTCTGTGGAATTTAGAGATGCATCCATAAATTCTTTAGGGTTGCTGATCTCTATCGGGAGTCCCTGTTTTAACCTTTGGAGTTGGAATTTGCCCCACTTCTCCTGTAGATAAACTGCATAAATTGTTGATGGCGGCCTGAGGTCCATTAGTGTATCATATATTTTAGTGGTAGTAGGCAAAACATCCCTCAATTGAATAATCTTCTGGTCCTCTTTGGCTAGCTCCCCTTGTGCCTCAACCAATTTCTCTTTAAGTGTTGAATTTCTCTATTCAGCCAGTCTTAGCTCCCCTGCATGATGCATTTTCAGAATTTGTGTCTTTTCAGATGAAAATGGGGGTGATGTGGGATGGCTTCCTGATTCAATTCTCAATGTTTCCAGCTCCTTTCTGAGCTTTTCTAATTCCTCTTGTGCCTCAGCGAGTTGGTTGACGACCCCAGGGTTTTCATTGTGCTCAGGAGGGTACCCCTGGAAGTTGTCTTGCTCTTCTTCTTCATTCTGAATTTCTTGTTCATCCTGCTCCTCTTTTGCATCATGTTCTTCTTGCTCATCCTGCATTTCTTGTTCATCCTGCTCCTCTTCTGCATCTTGGTCTTCTTGTTCATCCTCCTTTTTTGGTGTAGTGGGATCCTCCTGATCTACCCAAAGATCATCGTCCTCATCATACACATTTTGAACTATGGGACTGGGTTCCCTTCTCTCTTCCTTGGTCATTCGGATTTTGGATGCTTGTGTAAATATTTTACTTCATCTCTTCGGCCCTTGATTACTGGCAGAAATAGCTAGGTTCGTCTTGGGGGAGTCATCTCGTGAATGCTTTATCTTCACCAGGGTATCAGCCACAATGTCCAAGTCAATTTTCCTCTTCGTCCCTGATGTAGAGGCGGTCTTGTTCATTGATCCTGGTGGTAGGGGTACTCCAACTGTGGATGTACCCTTCATTCTTTGAACATCTTCAGCAGATACCAACATGAATTCTTCCCAAGAAATCTCAGGGATCTACGCTTTTCATTCCTCACAACGATTAATTTGATCATCCCATGATGGGATAAGGCATCCTCCTTTCCTTTAATCACTTTCTTGCTCATTTCTGCTAGAGATTGGAGTAGGTAGTATGGAATACTAATGTTGTTGTTCGATGGATGATGGGCCCTGTGCCTCAACAGTTCTAGAATTTGAAAATGAAAAAAGGGGACATAACTTAACTTACCAGTGCATGTAATGTACTTCTGGACGATTGCAGCCATTTCCTCCCATGGTTTCGGCATGGAGAGTCTTTTGAATCTATTTTTATCTTCATCGTAGACCTCTCCTCTCTCTAAAAATGCTACCTTTTCTTCATGGTTTGCCTCCCGGTCATCCCTGCTCCAATGCAGGCCCATTGGTAGACCCATGAATTTTGCAATCACTTCATCATCCAACTTTATACGTAACCCCTTCACTCAGGTGACGAACTGTTCATCCTTGACATTTTTTAAATTTCTTGCAAACTCCATAGCCACCCCTGCATTGTATCCTCTCAATCCTAAGATGAAAGGCATCCAACCCGTGCTACGGATGATTTCTAGGATTCGTGGTTCTGATAAATAGCACTTTGTTCCTCTGGTTTGCTTTTCTTCAAACCTTTTGTCATCCTGAAATTCTTTACTGTAACAGTAAATCAGTGCTTGAAGCGCGGCTATCTTCACTCAAATGGTCAAGGTTGATTACTGGTTCAATGGCTGGATTGTTGTCTGTGTGACCACACTAGCTTCCAGTTTCTTACTTCTGGAGAGTTCTGAGAGGTTTCTTCTATGCAAAACTGGCCTTTTGGAAGATCACGTAGCCTTACTTAATTGTCTTTCCACACTTGTCCTCATTAACATTTTTTGTACCCTCTGCTTTATCGAGCCCTGCTTTTCGTTTCATGATTTCATCTTGCCCCATTTGTTCTGATTATTTGTAAGTATGGCAGCTAGATGCAGTTTTATCATTTGCTGACATGACAAAGGTAGTAATAATGATTCATTGAGGCTGATATGACTTAGGTAGCAATCATGATTTATTGATGCCTTTTGAACTGAACCATGCCACCGAATGAAGATTGAAGCTATCCTCGGCTTCAAAAAACAAATGTCTTGCGGGATAATGATTTGTCCTTAAAAATAAAACAAAGATGTTTAGAGATTACCTTGTAATGTTTTAGCGTACTTGATTTGATGATCTTGCTCAATTTTTATGCGTGGCGGATTCTGTAGTAGATTTGGAAATGTCTGTAGTAAATTTTGGCATGTCAGTAGTTACGTGCGCTTGCTGCTTTTTCCTTGCGTTTATTTGAATTTGTTGTATTGGCTGCTTTTGAATTTTGTGCCTTTTTCTTATTCGACTTTGTGATGATGCTTTTGCATTGGGTTTCGGATTGTTCATTGTATTGTTGTAATCTATGATGGCTCTCTTGAATAGATGGTAGGCTCACGTGAAATAATAGATGTGATTGGATATCTGAATCAACATAACAAATACAACATTAGTTTTTCTTATGTTAGCTGTATTTAAATTTTCTTGCGATACACTCTTCTAGACATAATACTGACAGTTTTCTTTTGGATGATGACGAAGGGGGTCCTACGAGGTACCCTGAGGTTTACTTAGCTATGTTAGCTAAAGAATTTGAACCTGTTTCCTTGTGCAGAAACACATGTAAGAACATGGCGAAAATTCAAAAGTTAAGAGTAATTATGTTTTTCAATTAGTCGTCAATGTATTGTGAAAACTCTAAGTACTTCCTTGCATGAAAGTTATTAAAGGTATGGATCTCTGTCCTATTTATATAAGTGTTACTTTGAACAAAATTACATGTCACACTAGTCGTAACTAAAATATCTATACTATCCTGTTTAGTACAATCGTCAATGAAGAGATACTTATATTATGAATTCTTAATTACGTGCTAGATTACATATTATAAGTACTACTAGAATCCTGTCAACATTTCTCCATTTTGCAAAAAGTAGAAATAACATGTACACTTATTATATGAATAATTCATCTTATATATTGTTCTACATTATGAAAAACATGAACCAAATATTATTTAAATACATGGATAATCTTGAAATCATAGCTATAGTAGATTATACATTTCTCAATTTATGATTCATAAAAACTCATATTAATTTAGCAAGGTCTTCTGTAATACTACTATCATAATTTAAATGATACTATTGCAATACTATAGGGTTAGACCTTTCTATGTTAATATTTATATGATGTGGTAAGTTATACAACTTGTAAAAGATATGGCAATGTGAAAACATATTATGATGTGCATAGTGATGAAATCTACCCTATACAGTTAGTACAATAGCCTTCTATGCAATAAGACCTTTATCACTTAAGAATTATGCAATGTATATTAACCATGCGTTCTAATGACAAATACAAATGGAAAATGATATGGGTTAAATGTTGTAACCCTAAATTTTGCACTGACATGTGAAATTGACAGGCATTGAATGTAAAGGTATTAACGTGCTGGCATTTTGTCGAAACCTGGTCATAGCATTAAATTCACCTACCTACTACGTGTAGTGGAAGTATTAGGTGGATGCCTTCATGGCTAAAGGTCATGTGAAAGAGTTCTCAAATACTATTACGAAGCTGAGTTGTCCCATACTTTAACCCTTGGTCTAGTGATTTGGCGACATGGTGGATGTGATAATCACTAGGGAATTCAATGCAGTGGTTGCCCGAACTTCGACATGCCTGGATGGCATCTCCTCCATCGTTGATCTCATATGCCTTGGGCTTTGAACATGAAAACCTAGTCTTTCGTTGTATGTCTTGTTGGAGTGTTTCTTTGGCCTTCATTTTGCTTGGTAGTGGTAGAATGGAGAGGCCGACTACCTGCAACATTGTAGGGTTTGTTAGTTGAGGTTGGGAGGACTCCTTCCTCAATTTTGACCCTTGGAACTGTAGGGTAAACTTATAAGTTTCATTTTTCAGTTTTCTTTTGTAAAGCTGAGCCTCAATGCAACCTTTGCTGGTGTTTTTAGGTAGTATTTTTCAGGGTTTTAGTGACTAGAATCTATGAGGATGTAGTTTGGACCGAGGTGGATTCTTACTACATAACGAAAGGATCCTTAGGTTTTGGTTTCCTTCTTTGTTGCGGTTGATCAAATGACTCCACTGTTGTTTGTTACCAGTTTCTTAAACTTGGAACTATGTTGCACAGGTAATGTTTCAATCAAAGTGTTATAGTGCTATCTATTTTGTTTAAAACTCAGTGATTATTGTTTTAACCTCTGAAGGGTTTTGTGGCAGGTATCACTTCTTCGAAAAGTTAAAGGGATCGAAGCTTGGTGAGAGGACGCTACTCAACACCGGTAAGCCTCGGTGGTACTCTACTTCGTAGGTTCTCCTGGCTCGGTGTGGTCGATGTTTGATGTTTGGCGTTAGGTTGTAATGGTTCCTGGTAAGGTTTTGGTCTGTGATATGTTTTGGAAACCAAATGACAAAGCACCAGAGGATCAGATCCTTGGCTTTTCTTGTTGTTAACACCTAAAAAGTGCTCACTAGCTCATTCCCTTACTCACATGACCCATTTGTCCACTTTTCCACCATCTGAGCCTCTGAAACCAACAAAAGGTCACCAAAAGACCTTAGTACACCCCTTTTTGAGGGTCTTTTGGTGACCTTTTGTTGGTTTCAGAGGCTCAGATGGTGGAAAAGTGGACAAATGGGTCATGTGAGTAAGGGAATGAGCTAGTGAGCACTTTTTAGGTGTTAACACTTGTTACTTTGCTTCATAGCATTTCACTGTAAAATTTTGTTGCTGCAATATACTTGTTTGAAATGTAAATACTAAAGGGATGGACCCTTGTCATTTTTATTGAATACAGTGTTAAGAACCTCATATACTTTTGCTGTGCGATGTATAAGTTTGGCTAAATCGATACAGTGTTTTGGTAAGAGTCGAGAGCCATGGGCTGACTCGTTTTTGTAAAATAGAAGGTTCTGTATTACAATACTTATACTTTTGTTTTTGAATGAAAAAAAATGGAACTGCGTCTGAAGTAAAGCATGAGTGGTTTCTAGGTTTATATAATTCAATAATTTGAGTAGGAAATACTGTGTTGATTATGGCTGAGAGCCATGGCTAACTTGTTTTATAAAAGTGAAACCCTGTGATCGTGTTGTTTAAAATTTGAAAAGGTGTTAAGACTCGGTTTTGGTATTGAATCACCATTAGATAAAATAGCATGTTTGATAAAGAAAATCACAAGACTCTTGTCTACAACTCTGTCTTGTATAGATAGCTAATGTGTATGTGATAGTTTGAATGATAAAAAAATGTTTTGTTTTTGAAATTTAGATATAATAAATTGATTTTTACGTTTTCAAGTGTTGAGCTCTAAACTGACTGTATGGTAGTCTTAGGGTTTTTAAATCGAGACACTGAAAACGTATGCAAACTCTGCTACTGTTGAAATTATCAGTCTCATAATTTTTTTTTAAACCTTTCTATGGAAGAGTATTCAATAGATAAGGAATCGAAAGAAATTAATGCATCCTCATCCTCAATAAGAAGTACATTCTTACTGCAAAAATTTAGAATACATGTAAGCTTTAAATTTAATTCAACAAAATGCTGTGTAATTGTAGAAGACTATAGTATTGAATATCATATATGTTTGGTATTACAGCTAATTTTCGAAGAGCATAAGTACAGTAAGAATAAAATATTGAAAAGTATTACGAGACTTGTAATAACTGTTTTGCTTATAGTCCTTTATAATTTTGAAAGAAATGATAATATGATACATATGTATTTTGAAATCTGGAAAGAAGTAATTAACTTAAGTGTAAACCCTAGGTTTTTAAACAGAAAGGTAATATCTATTTTTGACAGTATGTAAAAGATAACATTAAAATGCCTGTACTAAGAAATGTTATTTCTATCCTAAATATAGACATATACTTCATATCATAGAACATGATTGATAAGAAAATGTAGTGAAAGTCAACAACATTAGTCTCTTCATTCATTTGGCAATCAACCTATCAAATCATCTATCTTAAATTTTTCTTCTCTATACTAGAGTACTATGCAGAAGATAGCATGGGGAAAAATACAGACAAGTTATTTAATCAATGATCTCCCTTACTCAACCAACATTATACAAAATCATGCTTAGTTCATAAAATGAAACAATCACTTCTGTATGTTATTAACTGTAAATACTAAGACTACAAATGCAGAAAATCATATAACTGAAAATAAACAGGACAGAACAGTAGAACCTGGTGAATGTAGGAGAAACAAACAACCCAAGGAGCCTGTTCCACCCAACCTATTCTTGAAGACATCCAATTTACTTTCCTTAGGACCCCCGAGCTTGTTCACTGAACCACTAGGAAGAAAAATCTGTAGAAGCTTTAGGTCATCAACTTGCAGCAACAATTTGGATCATTCAATCCTATAGACTTAGCAATCAAAGATACCTGCACCAGCACCTCTGTTTCCCTTCTCAGAATATCTTCAGCAGCCTCACAATTCATTTCCACTTAGCCTCCCTATTCGAATCTCTCAGTGATCACCTGATACACTTGAGGAATTATTTCTGCAGAAAATAATGTAGAGCTCCTTACCCAATTCGAATTTCCTTATCTAGGATGCCTAGGAATTTTTAGTGGTTAACCTGGTCATTAATGAGCTAATAGCTCTGCTCCACCCACCTGGGGGATAATGTAATGTCCCTTGTTAGGAATTTTATTAAAATGGCAATTTTTCACTTTTTTTCCCTAGTTCGACCTTTGACTAGTTTTGATCTCTAAGTCCCAAATTTGCCCCAAACGATCCCAAATATTCTGAGAAGGTATATGAATGATATTAGAACAGAAATATGTGTTTTAGGGATGCCTTTTGACCTTTAAAATACTTCTTCAAATCCTCTTTCAATTCTGGTCAATGTAGGTAACTTTACTAGTGATTTCCCTTTGACTAGTATTGGTCTCTAGGTCTCAAATTGACTCCAAATGCCTTCAAATCTTCAAGGAATGTGTATGAATGATATTAGTAATAGAATATGATGTTCAAGGATGAAATATGGCCACCAAAAGACCTCTTCAAACTCTCTTAAGATTCTGACCAAGTATGCAATTTTACTAGTAATTTGGGGTTCAAATCCCCCTGGGGTAAGTACTGAAAATGGCTTCCCAAATGCCTCCAAACCCACTCAAATTTATGAACAGAGGTAGGGAATGTATTAAGGATTTTATTAAGGTCTCATTTTCACCATTAATTGATTATTATATATGTTCCAACCCTCTCCCATTCAACTGCAAAAATCACCAATTCGACCCTTGGGGAAATGGCACTATTTCTTCTCCCAATGCAATTAAACTGAGTAAAAATACTTCAAATGCTTACATACAGTACATGAAACTTGTAAAATACATCCATGGCAGTCCATTAATCACAATTGCATCAGAGAATCATCCATTCATTCGAAATCATCAACATTACATTGATTCACAACAAGGTAGTGGGGAAATGGCATTGTTCTTTCATTAAAATTGAGATTTATACATTTCTACTTGGAATTTAGACTTGAAACTTTCTGGAGATGAATAACAGAGTATTTAATTCATATTACAAAATAAATGGGGCATTAGAATCTCCCCCAAATAGTACAATAGTCACCAATAACGCCCTCCCTCAAGGATCAAGAATATGCCATCCAAACTGGAAATGGTTGAAGGAGTGAGATGCAATAGAAGAAACCATTAGCTGCCCTGTAGCTTACACCTACAAATAAATACTCCATTAAAGCTCCAAATGAAAGTTCTGAATGGACTTTCCAGTTACCAACTTGGATGGGAATCTTTCACCCTTGAAATTGGCTAAGGCAAGAAACTAGTCATCCACTAGCTCTCCCTCTTCACAGATGCAATTGCAAATTCTACAAATGATAAAAATCTAGTTTCATTCTTTGTTATTAACATTTATAAAGTTATAATGTCCTCCATGGGTCAAATTCCTTCCAAGAGACTCATGCCAACTCAAGTTGTGAAGAGATTCCAAAGAACGCCACTTGTACAACAATTCCTAGTCTCCCACTTCCACCAAATCACATGTGGAAGAATCTTAGCTGCCCTAACACCTTGAGAACCCTCTTGGAGTCTATTTTTATCCCTGACATGTCATATACGTCATATGTCAGCCTTCAGGTCTGATTTGTGTCATAGGTGTCATCGCATCTTCATCATTGTTGTCATAGAGCTAGGGAATCTAGCCCAAGTGTCTCACTAGCTCCAAATTGCCTCTTCCTCTTCCATGGGAGTTACTCTTCCTCTATATTTAGACCTTGGATGAGTCATTCCATGAATAATACCATTTGGACTCCCCCAAGTATGTTACCATTCACCTTGAATTCGAATTGGTGAGACAATGATGCCAAGTCTAGTGGGGAAATCTAGCCATATGTGGGTCCCACTTCCTCCATGTGTCTTCATGATCAAATGTCACTTTGATTTTCACTTGTATATATTTATTTATCTCATTTATTAAATATTTATTCCATTCTAATGTTCAAACATAATTTATTATCCCCCTTATTCCAAATCCCAAAGCTTCCACCCCAAACCTAGGAAACTAGTAATTTTCCTCCTTGGCAATTATTTGACCTTTAGCATCAATTTGACAAACTCTAATGAATATGGCCAATTTGCTTAGGATAGTGTGACCCAATGCCAAATTTGGGACATGAAAAATCCACCCTTCCCAATATTGCTTGTCCTCAAGCAATTTCAAACATGGGTGTTGAAGAATCTGCTTTCTATATAATTCTTTGAAGTTGCCATTGAATTTCCCAACCTTGAGTCCTTGAGTTTTCATGAAGATTTTAGAGAGGAACCACCATGCTTGCTGCTGCACTACTTTGATAAAAATAACTTTATTAAGTGGGAAATCCATCTCCCATACTGCTTGTTTCCCCAAAAAATTTGAAACCAATGAGATAAAAATTATTCGAGGGTCCCATTGCTTGTATTGCACCCCAACAATTAATAGTGCTCTAGAACCCATACGATAAGATAAGAGGATTCCTGGATCCCATTTTCTTGTATGCATTCTTCCAAACATCATGAGTGAAAAATATATATCATCAAAGTACATAACAACATAAGGAAAATGTACATCAAGAAGATGCTTCATCAAAGAATCATGAAACTCCTTGTACCTCCAAATAAGTATACCATCATTTTTCAAGTGCATACAAGCATCGAGTGAACAATCAAATCTGATCCAATGACATAGGTGAATATCCCATGTCCTATAATGTTGCTCCAAAAATATGTAAGATGCATCAAAACAATCCGCCCTGTATTCTTTCATCCACATAGTTAATGAAGTTCCTCCAACATCCATTGAACTAAGCAAGGAGCAAGGAAGATCATGAGTCTTCAAGTGACTCAAGTGAACATCATAAGTGTGTCCATGAAGATATGTATCATCACAAGGAAAAAAAATATTCTGTTGCAAATGTAAATAATTAGGTGCTCTATTCATGTCATCCTCAAAAGGATAGGTAGGAGTTACATACCCCTCATGTGGCACCATTAGAAAAAAACCTTTCACCCAATTTTCATCCCCAATTGATGTGGCTGAAAAAGAAGTAGGGGGTGAGGAATTATGAACCAACGTTAAATCCTTACAACTCTTACCCATTGAAATATTTAATTCGTCTTCTCCATAATTGGCTAGTCCAACTATTGTGAGGTCATGTGCCTCCTCCAAGGATTTGCAACTCTCTCCATGAGGAAACTCATAATCCATATGAACAAGGACAAGTGATTGTTCTTCTTCTTGTTTGAGTGTAGAATCTTCAAGCACCTGCATATCAATATGTACCTCATGTTCCACCATTACATGAGGTTCCTCCTTTGTGGCATAAACCATTTCCTTCTTTTCCTTGAAAAGAGAACCGTTGCTCATTCTTTTTTCTGAGTTGCTTCCAAGTTCACTAACTAACAATTTGAACTGTTGCATGAATTGCCTCCACTTGTCTTCAAAGGATGGTTTCAGTAATTTTCTAAACTCCTCATTCTCCTCTAAGGTTCCTTTCTCATCCTTACTCATGGTGGCCAAGGAATGTACTTCTTCTCCTACTTCTTCCCTTTAACCAAAGTACATCCAGTTTCAGTTTCTAAGGGTGGTGGCTTATTTCTTTGACTCCTAGTCTTCATGAATATTCTACCACATCAGGTACCAAGACCATGCTCGGATACCACTGTAATGTCCCTTGTTAGGAATTTTCTTAAAATGGCAATTTTCCACCTTTTTTCCCTAGTTCGACCTTTGACTAGTTTTGATCTCTAGGTCCCAAATTTGCCCCAAATGATCCCAAATATTATGAGAAGGTATATGAACGATATTAGAACATAAATACGCATTTCAAGGATGCCTTTTGACCTTTAAAGTAATTCTGCAAATCCTCTTTCAATTCTGGTCAATGTAGGTAACTTTACTAGCGATTTCCCTTTGACTAGTATTGGTCTCTAGGTCTCAAATTGACTCCAAATGCATTCAAATATTCAAGGAATGTGTATGAATGATATTAGGACTTGAATATGATGTTCAGGGATGAAATATGGCCACCAAAAGACCTCTGAAAACTCTCTTAATATTCTGGACCAAGTATGCAATTTTACTAGTAATTTGGGGTTCAAATCCCCCTGGGGTAAGTACTAAAAATGGCTTCCCAAATGCCTCCAAACCTACTCAAATTTATGAAAATAGGTAGGGAATGTATTAAGGATGTTATTAAGGTCTCATGTGCACCATTAATTGATTATTATATCTATTCCAACCCTCTCCCATTTAACTACAAAAATCACCAATTTGACCCTTGGGGAAATGGCACTATTTCTTCTCCCAATGCAATTAAACTGAGTAAAAATACTTCAAATGCTAAAGTATAGTGCATGAAAATTTTAAAATACATCCATGGAAGTCCATTAATCACAAATGCATCAAAGAATCGTCCATTCATTCGAAATCATCAACATTACATTGATTCACAACAAGGTAGTGGGGAAATGGCACTGTTCTTTCATTAAAATTGAGATTTATACATTTCTACTTGGAATTTAGACCTGAAACTTTTTGGAGATGAATAAAAGAGTATTTAATTCATATTACAAATGAAATGGGGCATTAGAAGCTCCCCAAAAGTGTACAATATCTCACCAAAAATGCCCTCCCTCAAGGATCAAGAATATGCCATCAAAACGGGAAATGGTTGAAGGAGTGAGCTGCAATAGAAGAAACCATGAGATTACCTATATATTACACCTGCAAATAAAGACTCCATTAAATCTCCAAATGAAAGGTCTGAATGGCCTTTCCAATTACCAACTTGGATGGGAATCTTTCACCCTCGAAATTGGCTAAGGCAAGAAACTAGTCATCCACTAGCTCTCTGTTGATGTATATGTAACTTCGGAATGTATTTCATATATGTATTTTGTATGTACTCCTATAGAAATGGTATTATTCCTCTATATGGAAGTGTCATCATTTATATTGTAAATGTCGTAACTTATACTTGATGGGTTATTAGACCACCTTGTTGGGGTCGGTCCTGTATAAGTCATGTGGGTCAGAGGGTTATTAGACCACCCTATTGGGGGTTGGCCATGTGGGTCGAAGGGTTATTAGAACACCCTATTGGGGGTTGGCCCAGTCAGCATTATGTTATGTGGTTACGTTCGAGCCTACATGACTTATGTAAAAGGCAAGTCAAGTCAAGTATAAATAGAGTGTGGGAGGCACTCTATTTGATCACTCACTTATCACTCATGCACTCAAGGAGGAGTGGCACACTTATGGAGGAGGAGGATCTGCTACTAGGATATGTCTATCTCTTGGGTTGTATCATTGCTCTATCTATCTCTGAGGAAGTTATTGGGGTTTTTCACCTTTATGGTTTTCCCCAAGTAAATCTTTGTGTCTCTTGTGTGCTTGCATTATTGTCTCCATGATTGATATGCTGTAGATATGCTGTACATGTTGTTCTCTCAGTTAATATCCTAGATCAAATTGAAGTAAATTCTGAAAATTTAACATGGTATCAGAGCTAGCCTGAAAGAAGGCATGATATGGCATGTATGACACTTGTTGCACTTACGATGCTAGGGCTTGATATAGCAAAAACCAGTCATCGTAGCACTTTCGCTATAAATCCGTTTTGGAGAAGTTTTCGAATCTGAAACCTCTATAGGTCGAATATTAAATCCCCATATACCTTTTGTCCAAAGGACAACCTCTAATTCGTTGTACTTTGTGATTTATGATCTGTACAATATAGGGTTTCGGCCTCTTCCAGATCTTAGTCAAAATCAGGTGACCTTGGGAAAAAGGTCATACCTTGGGCTAGGAAGATCCAAATGAAATTTCATAAAAATTGACAGGTCGTACACAGACTGTACTATCTCAAGAAAACTTTTCAGAGACCGAAGTTGAACCAGTGACACTTGGCACGCCGTACAAGTTCGCTCTCCTGTATTATCCCATAAATAGGTCACGTTGCGACACTTGGCATAACTCTCTCTCAGAGAGTCCAATTGTGGTCAGACCTATCAGGATGGAAAGATAATAGGGTGAGCTATCTCAAAAACATTTTGCAGGGGCCTAAGTTCAAACAGTGACACGTGGCACACCATACAAGTTCGCTCTCTTGTATTATCCCAAAACAGGTCACGTTGCGACACTTGGCATAACTCTCTTTCAGAGAATCCAATTGAGGTCGGACCTATCAGGATGGAAAGATAATAGGTCAGGCTATCTCAAGAAACTTTTTCAGACCCTGTGGATTGAAAAGTTTATAGTTACACCAGAAACAATCAGGTACATATTTATGTCAAAACAGAATTATTTTTGAGTACCTTCATTCATGGCTTCCAGAATTTAGGGCTTCGGAGAAAGTTTGAATTTTTTTAATCAGAGACCACGGCTCAATGCTACTCATCAAAATCAAAATTTAGAGACCAAGATCAGAATTTTTCGTTGGGTAGAAGGTCGGGCTTGATCAGACCCTAGTTCGGGACTTTGATTAGAAAAATGGAAAATTAGGGCTTCTGTAAAAAAAAATGAAATCTGTGACCACGGCTGGAAGCTCCTCAGAAAAATAGAAGCTTAGAGCTTTGTATCAAACCTTTTGATTGGGAAGAAGAGTGGGCTTCATCAAACCCTAGTTCAGGGTCATGTCCAATGAATTTGGAAGTTTCAAAGGAAAAATTGAGGAGTGAAACTTTGCAGTTTTCAAATTCTGAATACACCAGCTTGATCAGCTCATCAAGGCGCATATTTCTATCCTTTCGAAAGTTTGAAATTCAAAGTTTGAATTTTTGGGGTTTATTTGACAAACCCATATCCAGCTCCAGGTCCAGTTCTTGCAAATCAAGTGGATTGGGTTAATCCTAGAAGAAGATGCATTGATCATCTGCATAAGTGAAGAAGTTCCTGTTTCAGAGGGAGATGAGGCTAAGGCCTTACATAAGAATATTTCAAGCGATCTCGACAAGTATGACTCATCGAGGTATGTTTCGATATTTGTTCATGATTAAGTTTATGGTATGTTTGTCTTCATGTTATTACAATTAGTACAATCTTGATTTTATATTTGTCATATCACCTTAACAAAATTATGAATGCATGATAGAAGATATTCATTGGTTAGGGTGTTGACACTTATGATTGTACCAATGCATTATCGTGTTGTATGAGGTTAATGTTGTCTGCTAACATAAAAGGTACACCAAGAAAGACAAATCATGTTCTACTTCAAGAACGTATGATCATGGTGACATGAAGACAAGGATTCATCCATTGTCATGGATCACATAGAAGATCTACTTTCGAGGTATGTATAACTTGTTTCTACAATGGTTAACTTATGAGACATGGAGGTTACTAGCACAAGTCACTGAAGAGAACCAGAAGACATTATGCGGGTATGTTAACTAGCTAGCACGCTAATCCAGGTATGTTTTTTCCTATATCAAGCTAGAATCCCACCTTGTGTCAGGATTCTATACTGTTGTGTTGTTGATGATGATTATTCATGAAGTCATAGGTTTGAATAATCGTGGTTGTATGCATATTATGTTTCTTACCATAATTGATGATATGACTAACCAAAAGAATCATGAAGGTATAGTTTTGAATAATCACAGGTTTTATGCATATTATATCTCTTCTCTTGATTGATGAGTTAACTAACCAGAAGAGTCCTATGATCAAATAAGAAAATGTATGAGTAAAAGAAGACTTCCCTGAAACCTTGAATACTAATGTTTATTATCTGTGAATGATCATGAATATACATGTTTGAGATTATTGTGTTTTAATAGTATACTAATGAATGTATGATTTTATATGAGATCACAAGGATAATACAATCATGATACTAATAAGCATGCATAGGGACCAAGGATGAATATGAGTTCAAGAACAGGTAATCCAGGAAGCAAAGATCAAGAGGGAGCACACTCCAGTTGTTCCTGCAAGAAAGAAAAGGAACACACTTCAGTAGTTGAAGAAGAAGTGTATGTGGTGCAGCCACTTGGTTCTGAGACACATGACAGGGAGTCATATATGTGCAGAACTTGGTATGGTAGGATAGACAGCTTTCTATCCAGTTTGGTCTTTACCAAGAGTAAAGCGGATTCCAACCTTTACTACAAGGTTGAGGAAGACAATCCAGTGATACTGCTTTTGTATACGGATAACCTGTTTGTTACAGGTGAAGATAGATTGATTGTCGACACGCAACGGAAGCTTACTGACGAGTTCGAGATGAAGAACTTGGGGATGATGCACTATTTGTTTTTGGCATGGAGGTGTGGCAGAGTGTAGATGGAATCTTCCTTGGACAAGGGAA
Organism: Larix kaempferi; assembly: GCA_027924585.1. Classification (NCBI taxonomy): domain Eukaryota; kingdom Viridiplantae; phylum Streptophyta; class Pinopsida; order Pinales; family Pinaceae; genus Larix; species Larix kaempferi. The sequence continues at coordinate 11,957,780 of BSBM01000792.1, forward strand.
GTATGCAGTAGAGATCCTGAAGAGGTTCAAGATGATGGATTGCAAGGCCATGGCCACACCTATGGCATCGAATCTAAAGCTTCTGTGTGATGCTTCATCTGAGCCGGTTGATATCACTATGTATCGTCAAATGATTGGATCCTTGATGTACCTGACGAACACGAGACCAGATATTTGCTTTGCGGTGAACACATTGAGTTAGTTCCTGACAGATCTAAGGAGTGTTCATATGGTTGCTGTAAAGCATGTTCTGAGGTACCTGAAGGGTACAGTGGATTATGGACTCTAGTATGAGGCGAATCAAAAGTTTAACCTACAAGTTTATGTTGATTCAGATTGGGATGGCAGTCCTACAGATAGGAAGAGCACATATGGGTGTTGCTTCAGTATGGGATCAGGTGTGATCTCTTTGTTTAGCAGGAAGCAGTCCTGCGTAGCATTGAGTACAGTTGAGGCAGAGTATGTTGCAGCCTGTTCAGCCAGTTGTGAGGTAGTATGGCTATGGAAGCTAATGTCTGATTTATTTGATCTCCCGTTGGATGCTACTGGTATCTTCTCTGATAACCAGAGTTGTGTGAAGCTGTCCGAGAACCCAGTGTTTCATGACAGGTCGAAACACATAGAGATCAAATATCACTATATCAGGGATATGGTGTAGAGAGGAGCTGTGAAGCTCCTGTATGTTGCAACGGACGAACAGATTGCAGATGTGCTGACGAAGCCACTAGCCATGGTGAAGTTCGAGTACTTCAGAGAGAGGCTTGGCATTCTTCAGATCGAGGACACTTCGAGGAAGAAGTGATGGACACATCTGCTGAAGCCATTCCAAGCATGTTGGAAGGAGGATCCTTCACATGGCTGTGGATGTAAGTGTTGGAAGATGAGCATCAGGATGATGTTCTGGTTTCTGCATTAATATGATTAGTTGGATCATTTATATGTATGCATCATGTTGGATGCTGGATATGATCAGTTGGATCATTTATATGTATGTATGCATCATGTTGGATTTTGGATATGATCAGTTGGATCATTTATATGTATGTACGCATCATGTTGGATGTTGGATATGATCGGTTGGATCATGTGTATGTATTTTTGTATATGCATCATGTTGGATGCTTGGACCATGTATCTATATATGTATTAGGTGGATACATTGTATGATCAGGTGGATCATGTATGGTGATATGTATCATGTATTTGTATTTGTATCAGGTGGATACATTGTATGATCAGGTGGATCATGTATGATGATATGTATCAGGTAGATACTTGGTATGCATCAGGTAGATGCATTATATGATCAGGATGATCATGTATGACGAGCTTCAGGATGTTGCTCCAGATGACATGCAGCAGGATGTTGCAGTGATGATGATCAGGATGATCATGTGTACATCAGGATGATGTATGGTGAGTATCAGGTTGATACTCTATGGTCGTGGATCAGGTTGTGCAGATGAGCATGTAATTCGGTGCCCTGGGAGATTTGCAGATAGTCTTTCGAGGTTTTTCCTATGGCATGTAATTCGGTGCCCTAGGATATCTGGCAAATGCTCTTTCGAGGTTTTGCTCTGGGAGGACATATAATTTGGCCCTGGGAGATCTGCAGATAGTCTTTTGAGGTTTTTCCTATGGCATGTAATTCGTTGCCCTAGGATATCTGGCAGATTCTCTTTCGAGGTTTTTCCCTATGGCATGTAATTTGCTCCTGGGAGATATGGACAAGATGAAAAAGGCCTCAGATGCTTTAGCCAGGTTTTTCCATGACCACATGTAATTTGCTCCTGGGAGATCTGGACAGGATGAAAAAGGCCTCAGATGCTTCAGCCAGGTTTTGTGGTGGACCACATGTAATGTGCTCCTGGGAGATCTAACAGGTAGAGCCGTGTGCTCGTAACAGCCTGGGATGCTTCAGCCAAGTTTTGTGGTGAGATCACATGTAATGTGCTCCTGGGAGATTCGACAGGTAGAGCCGCGTGCTCGTAACAGCCTGGGATGCTTCAGCCAAGTTTTGTGATGGGTCACATGTAATGTGCTCCTGGGAGATCCTACAGGTAGATTTGTGTGCTTGTAATAGCCTGGGATGCTGCAGCCAGGTTTTGTGACGCACGCAATAAGTCCTGAGGATTCCACAGTATGGCCAGTGATGATGAAGACCTGTAGGTGGTGGGCCTACATCCAGTATGAAAAAGGACTGGCTCTGTAGAGCTTCCTATGACGAGTAGATTCAGAGATTGATTGAGATAGCAGCAGCAGTGACGATGATGATGACTCGATGACGATTATCCAGTGACGATGATCCAGAGAAGATGACTTGTGCTAGAAGACTTGTGCTGAGAAATACCTTCCTAGTTAAGAGGGAGTGTTGATGTATATGTAACTTCAAAATGTATTTCATATATGTATGTTGTATGTACTCCTATAGAGATGGTATTATTCCTCTATATGGAAGTGTCGTCATTTATATTGTAAATGTCGTAACTTATACTTGATGGGTTATTAAACCACCTTGTTGGGGTCGGCCCTGTATAAGTCATGTGGGTCAGAGGGTTATTAGACCACCCTATTGGGGGTTGGCCATGTGGGTCTAAGGGTTATTAGACCACCCTATTGGTGGTCGGCCCAGTCAGCATTATGTTATGTGGTTAAGTTCAAGCCTACATGATTTATGTAAAAGGAAAGTCAAGTCAAGTATAAATAGAGTGTGGGAGGCACTCTATTTGATCACTCACTGCTCACTCATGCACTCAAGGAGGAGTGGCACACTTATGGAGGAGGAGGATCTGCTGCTAGGATATGTCTATCTCTTGGGTTGTATCATTGCTCTATCTATCTCTGAGGAAGGTATTGGGGTTTTTCACCTTTATGGTTTTCCCCAAGTAAATATTTGTGTCTCTTGTGTGCTTGCATTATTGTCTCCATGATTGATATGCTGTAGATATGTTGTACATGTTGTTCTCTCAGTTAATATCCTAGATCGGATTGAAGTAAATTCTGAAAATTTAACACTCTCCCTCTTCACAAATGCAATTGCAAATTCTACAAATGATCAAAAGATGGTTTCATTCTTTTTTATTGACATTTATAAAGTTCTAATTTCCTCCATGGGTTTAATTCCTTCCAAGAGATTCATGACAACTCAAGTTGGGAAGAGATTCCAAAGAACGCCACTTGTACAACAATTCCTAGTCTCCCACTTCCACCAAATCACATGTGGAAGAATCTTAGCTGCCCTAACACCCTTGAGCTCCCTCTTGGAGTCTATTTTTATCCCTGACATGTCATATATGTCATATGTCAGCCTTCAGGTCTGATTTGTGTCATAGGTTTCATAGCATCTTCATCATTTTCGTCATAGAGCTAGGGAATCTAGCCCAAGTGTCTCACTAGCTCCAAATTGCCTCTTCCTCTTCCATGGGAGTTACTTTTCCTCTATATTTTGACCTTGGATGAGTCATGCCATGAATAATACCTTTTGGACTCCCCCAAGTATATTACCATTCACCTTGAATTCGAATTGGTGAGACAATGATGCCAAGTGTAGTGGGGAAATCTAGCCATATGTGGGTCCCACTTCCTCCATGCATCTTCATGATCAAATGCCACTTTGATTTTCACTTGTAAATATTTATTTATCTCATTTATTAAATATTTATTCCATTCTAATGTTCAAACATAATTTATTATCCCCCTTATTCCAAATCCCAAATATTCCACCCCAAACCTAGGAAACTAGTAATTTTCCTCCTTGGCAATTATTTGACCTTTAGCATCAATTTGAGAAACTCTAATGAATATGTCCAATTTGCTTAGGATAGTGTGACCCAATGCCAAATTTGGGATCATCTCCACTTAAAATAAAATACATAGAACCCACATAACTGTTTCACCTTCACCAAAATAGTTAAACATTCCACAGGACCATAAAATCTCCAACATTTTAGAGGTCAACGAAATTTCTCTTGGGTAAAATTTACGGCATCTTTTACCCAGAACAGAACCACGACTATATAAACACTGTCTAAATTATGTTCTCATGCCAACAAATCATAAATAAGGAAACATAGTACTGAGTTTCCCTTTAAAATAAATCACGATTTCATTTCCAAAAAAAAAATCGATACTTCTCAGCACTTGAAACAATTAGGTAGACAGAAAGACACACGCTGCAGTATTTCATGGAAACCCCATTTCGACATAATCAACCAGGGATCATCCCTTAAAAGAAAAAGAAAAAAAAGAGTTTACAGTGAAACAAAAGACCAGCATGCCCTCAAGCTAAGAATTTTTCCAAAGTCTAGAAACCCACAGTCCCTTCATTTGTATAAACCCAAGAACAGAGCGTTTACCCAAACTTTGCTCAAAAACCCCAACATTTGCTTAAGGGACCAGGTTAGGGCCTTTCTCCAAAACTCATTACACCTTATAGGCTATAGCATTAAAACAGTGAGAACTTTTATACACATTTTCCAGATTGTGCCATGAAGGATCTGACATGACTTCCTTTTCTTCCAAACTAGAAACACAAGAGAAAAACCCAGGAATATAGATGGGTCACCCATACCCAAAACCATACTTGCTAAGTAATCAAATAGTACAAGCAACAGTAGCTCGAGAAGAAGAGATGGCCACAAGGACCCGGGCTTACCATGGCCATCCCGACTGAAGAATCGCCCTTACACCGAACTCAGTTCTCCAACAACGAACCCTATCACAAGGGAGAGCAAGCAAACATTAGACAAACAAAACTTCATAGTTTGTAAACTTGGAACTTAAAACAATGCAAAAATGCAGAAGAGGCTTCTTACCTAAATTGACTGGGCACATGCCCTCCACCTCTACCCGCTACAGAGCTTATTGGTCAGAGCTATGCTCATGGCCAACGCCGGTGTCCATAATGAACCTCATAGGACAACAAAACTCATAGTTTTTCCCTCTTTAGAAACAACAACGAAACCCTTGTAGAACTCCCTCCACAAACAACAAATCTTGTAAAACGACGAACCCCAAGCACTTACACCCTTACTCAAGACTCCAGTTGGAAAGCACGAAAGTCGCATTGATTGCCAAAAGATCAAATTGTATGATTAACAATTTTAGCCACACTCTATATTGGAGTACCAATGCTGTAGGAAATCAATATCTGCATAAACTAATACTTGTACACCCTTCTTTACTCAAGCTTCTACTTATGGTTCTTTTCAACTAGTTCAAGTGTAAGATACCTACAAGATAGAAGGTAAAATAGCCTTTAGCAAGAAGGATAAGTAAGCTGACCATTGTCTCTATTTTTCCGCTACCCGAACTTTACAAAGACATAGCAAGGACCACTAAGCTTACAAGAAGAATTACTTCACCGTAATTTGCACAAAACAATTTAAAGATAAACATACACTTTGATTAATGGTTCAACTCAGTCCTGATTTAGATAAAGTCTTCAACACTTTAGAAATTCAAATCACACATAATTCTTCTTTAACTATAATCCAATGCAGACATGAATACCATTGATTTAATTACAAATACTACACTGTTCATTCAGATTGAAATGTTATTTCATCGCTTCCACAGAATCATGAAATAGAGGACGGCCACCTCTAAATAGAATTAACCATTAAATCATAAACCAAACCTCCATCCAGTAATGTCATTATGTCGATAAGATTTATATTTACATCTCTTGCACTGAAGTTAAATTGTTAAGTATTACCTGAATAGACGATGTTAGAGGTACAATAATTTTTTTTTTTTTTATTTTGCTATTTTAGGGACATTACAAGTGGTATCGGAGCCCAGCTATGACACTACAAGTGGTATCGGAGCCCAGCTATGACACTAAGAGACCTATTGGGCTCATTTCAGAAAAACATCCACTATGGATACATTTATTTCGGAAATTACTTAATACCTTCTTTTCATAGATATACATATAAACTAACAGAATTCTGTCGTCACAATTTGGTGAAATGTTTCAGATACAAATACAAACAAAATTTTGAATGCAGAAATGTAGCCGCTACAGGAATGCCTTCATATGTGTATGAATTCTTTTACAATCACTAACAAAAATTGTTGTTTTACCAATGGGCCAAAATTTTCGTTATCTTATTGAACTACATAATGTATTTATGTCAAAAATAAACTGAAATGGTAGGACAGTTAGATATTGTTGTTATATATCCCAGCAAGTAAGAAAGACTACCGAGGAGGAGAAATGTTTAGAAAGGCCTATGCACCAGGATAGATGCTTTTGGTCCCAATTAAAAAAGATAGATAGGATTTAAAGCCTTAGCCAGATAAATCAAAGGATAAAGACGAACATGTTCACCTCCGGTTTAATCGTGAGGTCATGCATGCACAAATATATAAGTTATTTTCTACCTAGGGAGTTAGAAACTTAATAAATTTAGATAGGTACATCATAGAGGAAGTGACATGAGTTGCGTCATACTCATAAAATACCTAGAAGCATAAATTAAATTTCTAGATAAACAAGCTGTTAAGAAGTACATGCTTAGGCTAGGTATACAATATTTTAGTAGAGATAGAAATAACTACCCTTACATGAGTAGCAAGTCAGGATATGCTTTTAGCCTATATTATAAAGAATCATAGGAGAAGTAAACCATTCAGATACCTAGAGTCAGAAGCACGAACTAGAGATACTTATATATTACAATACCAGTGACACATAAAACAAAATATAGAAACTTGAGAGGAGTCACAGAAACTCGACGGGAGTAGTTAAAGGTGGTATTGGGTCATAGGAATCCTGAAGCAGTGGGCATGTTTATTATGTGATTTTCCACATACTATGGATAGCTACATCGTATTTTAAGGGTACTAAAAAAAAAAAAACATACAAACAGGACCAATGAAAGACATTAGAATTTCATAGTAAAACTACAAAGTAAATAATGCACGGCATTGTTACGCACCTAGAAGTCACAAGATGAATCACAAAAAGAAAGCTCGGAAAGGCTGTTTTTACCAATAAACAGTACTAAGAATGTAAAATACAAAGATTAGCAAGGTATAGCCTATGCGTAATTTGTTGACAGGACGAATATATGTTCGATCCAGTTCGGACTATACTTGCAGGAAAGGAGATAAATGCAATAATGCAAGAGAGGGATTTGTGGGAAAACATTATGTTTTAGACAAGAAAAACAGGAACTTAATAAATGTATGATGAACAAGAGGCTATGGTATAATAACATGTGGAAAGAAAATTGTAAGTAAGGGGAGCGCATATGGGTGCAAAGGACTCCACAAAACCCTTGTGAAACCAAGAGTAATACATGGGGTAATAATGGTATAACTATTTGCAGGATGATTGATTTACAACTAGACTAATAATAGTCAACTGCATGAATAAAATAATCTATTTTAGAGAAGGAAACAAAATCCTATTATGACGAATGTTAGGTGAAATTAATAAATATCTGCATAAAACTCAACTTAAGAAATTAAAACTTGTTGAAATAACGGACGCATGCCTCTTACAAGATACTACGAGTACCCTATTTGGGTTAGAAACATGTTTAGCATGTTTAAAATAAATCTAGGGTGTTAAACCAAATCTGGAAAAGGATTAATAGGACCTAAGGTTGGGTCAGGAAGGCACCTCCAAACATATAACTAGTCTTGGACTGCACCATTTCATATAAACCAAGACCCTTGTAAAGGTATTCATCATGACCGTTGGAATAGGTCCGAGAAAAAATGCCATCGCCATGTCTTATGCTCACAGGCAGAACTACCTACATAATTATATGTTAGTAATATTACAACTACGAGTTTTCAAATTATGATTTGACTGGTGACATGCGTACTTCACAAGTGCAAATATTTTGACAAACCTACAGGTTAGGCTAATAAACAAGACCTTATAACTACCCTACCTTTGGTAATAAAGATTAGAAACTTACGTAAAGTTATGCTCTGGGAACACCGAGTTTAACCAAAATCTATTTGACTTTGAAGCTAGTATACTCTAAACACACCAGAATTATTTATGATCATGTTATATATATGTGTGCATTTTTCTTACGCATGGATCATGCTTATGTTACTTGCATACACAGTTCACATTATGAACATTAATATGTTTCCTATTTCGAGGAAAACAAGTATAGGATAACTAAGGGTACTGGAAAAAGAAGAGTCATACCCAGAAACAGAAAGTTATTTCTGATTTCTGAAGTGAACCATACGCAAGTTGTGTACAAAGAAATGTTATTTCTTATATTCTAAACTGATTTCTGTCGTGAACCATATGCAATTATGTGCAACAGAAAGTTATTTTTTATTTCTGAAGTGAACCATACACAATTTGTGTACAAAGAAATGTTATTTCTTATATTCTGAACTGATTTCTATAGTAAACCATATGCAATTATGAGCAACAGAAAGTTATTTCTGATTTCTGAAATGAACCATACGCAAGTTGTGTGCAAAGAAATGTTATTTCTTATATTCTGAACTAATTTCTGCAGTGAACCATATGCAATTATGTGCAACAGAAAGTTACTAATTGATTTTTGAAGTGGACCATATATGAATTATGTGCAAAAGAAATCTATTACCAATTTCTGAAGCGAACCATATCTAAATTATGTACAAAGGAAAGTTATTATTTATATTTTAGACTGACTATCCGCATTTTGTTACAACGGGAATTATTGCCCATATCCGAAAGGACTGAATACATGTGATTGTTGCAAAGGGAAGATTATTACTTACATACTAAAGTTGATCATATGAATGAATGTACTTTACGATGAAACGCTAGACACAAATTACGTTATCGGAGAAAAGTATGAATATGAAAAGCAAGAAATGTCAAGGAGGGACTAACAATAAAATGATTATGATATCCTTTCTCATTTTACATTTTGATAAGATGTCAGGGTACTGACAGTACTTTGACGTTATTACATGTAAAGGGTTAAGGCAGCCTCAACAAGACCTTGAACTAAGAAACGGTTTGAATACACAGGGCCGCATGCAAGAATGAATTTGTGATGAGTGAGGCCTACCTCGCCTAGTTTCAAGTTCATTTTTAATCCCTAGAACACCGGGATGGTGTTGTTCTAAGTGGGGAGGGATGTAATATCCTGAATTTTGACTGATTATGTTTATGTTATATATTGGGCGTAAAGCCCTGATGCATATGACTCACTTATGATATACTTATATTTAGGCATGGACCCTAACTGATGCAGATTTATTGTTATGTACTGGGCATGAATACCCCAACCTACTTGGTTGAGGTTTATCATGAGATATGTGTATAAACCCTAAAATACTGAGATTTTATTTGATTATACTGTGCAGAGTCTTTTTAGGCATGACTGACCCTTACGATGTGTTGAGCGTAAACTCTGGAGCACATGGAGGACCTATGTGTTGGGCGTAAGCCCCGATGCACATAGAGTATTTTTATTATGTACTGGGCGTAAACCCCAATGTGCATAGAGTGTTGGGCATAAGCCCTAGAGAACTCCAAGCTTGATAACGAATACCAGATCCGAGGCCACTTGAATATTCTAGATGTGCTTCACAACCACATTCTAGTACTAGTGTTGAGCGGAAGGCTGTAATGTCTCCATTTTGATCCCCTTTGTATTAAATCATAAATGATGTAAATATTGTAATTTAATCATGGTGAGGAGCTCAAGGCCAAGGTACTATGATGGTAATGGCAATTGGGGAACAACCCTGGAGAGCCCAAAAACGAAGCTACCAGGGAACAACCATTGAAGTACCTCTCAAGATCTTACAATTGGGGAACAACCCTCATAGTACCCTGGAGAGCCCAAAAACGAAATGGCAATTGGGGAACAACCCTGGAGAGCAGAAATCGTTTTCAGAAAAATGTCCATGGGCATTTTGGGGCAAAAACGACCTCCATCACAGTCCCAAATCGTGGACCTTCTCTCCCAGCTGTTGTACAATGCAAAAACGAGCTCCCAGGCATGGAAAATGAAGGAAAAATGGTGAAAAACGTGATGGGGAAAGACCCAGTAGTTCAGACTGCGTGAGAGAGGAAAGACTACGGGTTCAGAATGGCTTTGGGCACCATTTCGTGGGTGTTTTCTTTCCCAAGGAGACAAAATATGATTTCCCAAGTTGATGGCTTGCCCATGCACGAAATTGTAAGTTGTTCCCCAATTGTAAGATCTTGAGAGGTACTATGATGGTAAGATCAAAGAGTTCCATGAGTTGAGATTGGGACAATTGACCATGGAAGAATATGCAAACAAGTTCTTGGAGCTGCTGAGGTATGTCAGGTATATTCGAGATGATAAGGTGAAAATTCAGCGTTTCCTGAGTGGACGGCCCTAGTCATATAAAGATAGAATTGAGTTTGATGAACCTCGAACTCTAGAGGAGGCCATAAGAAAGGCCAAGTATTGCTTTGATCAAAACAGAAGCAAACCAGAATTCCATAAGACATGGAAGGATAGGAAAAATGAAAAGTTTGAACGAAGGAAGAAGGGGTTCAAGCCTCCTCAATTCCGGAATCAGCAAAGGCAACCATCACAGGTGGTGAATAAGCCAACTAGGATGATGGGAGACAAGCCAAGAGATCCAAAGGAGCCAAGAGAACCACTTCAATGTTGGGGTTGTGGAGGAGACCACATGCTTAGGAACTGTCCACATCATAATGGGAATGCAAATCAAGTTCACAACATCCAAGGAGCTGAAACTGTGGGTCAAGTGGCAAGGACAATCCCTAGAATCTATGCAACACTAGACGACCGCCAAGAAGATCATCAGTCAATTGTGGTTGAAGTTGAAGGTAAGATTGCTAAGCAATCTGTTTCTATTTTGATTGATCCTGGATCTACTCACAGTTATGTCACTCCTAGAATTGTTGAGATTTGTGCTTTCAAGAAATTAAAGCATAGTAAATCATGGTTAGTTCAACTAGCCACTGGAACTAAGAGAAAAGTTAGTGAAATAGTAGAGAAATTTCCATTAGAGATGGATGGGATATTCACTTATGCAGATCTGAATATTTTTCCACTGGGTTCCTATGATATTCTCATTGGGATGGATTGGTTAGAGGCAGCAGAGAATGAAACTCTTAAATTGGAGGACTATCATGTATTGCAAGAATTCAGGGATGTTTTTCCTGATGAGATTGCAGGACTTCCTCCAAAGAGAGACATTGACTTTACAATTGAACTTGTGCCAGGAGCGGCACCAGTATCTAAAACACCCTACAGGATGAGTACAACGGAATTGCTAGAATTGAAAATGCAATTACAAGAGTTGCTGGAAAAGAAATATATTAGGCCAAGTGTGTCCCTGTGGGGAGCACCTGTTCTATTTGTGAAAAAGAAATATGGAACACTCAGGTTATGTATTGACTACAGGCAGTTGAACAAAATCACTGTGAAGAACAAATACCCATTGCCCTGAATTGATGACCTTTTTAACCAAATGAGAGGAGCAAAGGTATTTTCAAAAATTGACTTGAGGTCTGGTTACCATCAGGTAAGAATCAAAGAAGACGATATTCATAAGACCACCTTTAGAACGAGGTATGGACACTATGAGTTTGTAGTGGTACCATTTGGTCTCACAAATGCACTAGCTACATTCATGTGTCTCATGAATAATGTTTTTAGCAAGTATTTGGACAAGTTTGTTCTAGTATTCCTAGACAACATTCTCATATATTCTAAGAATGAAGAATAGCATGAAGAACATTTGAGAATGACAATTCAATTACTAAGGGAGCATAAGCTGTATGCAAAGTTGAGCAAATGTGACTTTTATAAAGATAGAATTCATTATTTGGGTCAAATCATCTCCGATGAAGGAATATATGTAGACCCTGAGAAGATTGAAGCCATTATGAATTGGCCAACTCCAAGAAATGTGACTGATGTGAGATCCTTTATGGGCCTTGCTGGTTACTACAGAAGGTTTATCGAAGGATTATCCAGGGTTGCAAACCCGATCACTTCTTTGCAAAAGAAGGGGATAAAGTTTGAATGGTAACCAAGATGTGAGGAAAGTTTTCAATGGTTGAAGAATCTTCTTACAAGTGCACCAATTTTGAAAATTGCAGACCCAGAAAAAGACTTTGTGGTGTGTACCGATGCATGCAATCAAGGACTTGGAGGAGTTCTTATGCAAGACAACCACGTGATATGATATAAGTAAAGAAAGTTGAAGGAGCATGAGAAGAACTATGCTACTCATGATATAGAACTTGCAGCCATAGTAAATGCTTTAAAGATGTGGAGGCACTACTTAATGGGAAGAAAATTTGAGTTAAGGACAGACCATTGTGGTCTAAAATACTTGTTTGATCAGCCAACCTTAAATGCTAGGCAAGCTAGATGGTTGGAATTTTTGAGTGAATTTGATTTTGAAATCAAACACATAAAAGGGAAAGAAAACAAGGTGGCTGATGCACTCAGCAAGAAGGTACATGAAGTGCATGTGGCAGCACTTAGTACTTGCCAACCAGATTTGAAGTAGCAGATTGTTAACCATATGGTTGAGGATGAAGTGTATGAGCAGATAAAGGGCAAATTGCAGCAGCAAGACCTTGGTAAGAAGTATGAGGGATATCATTTGGAAGAAGGCAAACTTCTTACTTATAAGAATAGAGTCTATATTCCTAATGCGGCAGATTTGAGGAGGATCGTTATGGATGAAATCCATAAAGCTCCATACTCTGGTCACCCAGGATATCAAAAAACAATTGCTACAACAAGAAAATATTATTTCTGGCTAGGCATGAAGAAGGACATCGCTGAATACATTTCTAAGTGCATGGAATGTCAGCTGGTGAAGAGTGAACACCAACATCCAGCATGTTTATTGCTCCCAGTGCCAATTCCAGAATGGAAATGGGAAGTAATATCCATGGACTTTATTACAGGATTGCCAATATGATTCCATCATGGTTGTGGTGGACAAGTTAACAAAGGCAGCACATTTTATACCGATTAAGTCCACACATAAAGCCGATGCCATTGCAAATATTTTCATGAAGGAAATTTTCAGAATACATGGGTTGCCTAAGGCAATAATTTCTGACAGGGATACCAAGTTCACTTCAAATTTTTGGAAAGGTCTCTTTGCAGATTTGGGTACACAGCTAAGCTTTAGTACCGCATACCATCCTCAAACAGATGGGAAAACAAAAAGAGTAAACCGGGTGCTTGAAGACATGCTCCGCATGTATGTAATGGACAAACCATCCAAGTGGGAAGATTATCTACACTTGGTAGAATTTGCATATAACAATGGGCAACAAGCATTGTTGGGAATGAGTCCTTATGAGGCTTTGTACGGCAGAAGGTGTAGGACACCAGTGACTTGGGACAATCCAGTGAACAGAATTGTACTTGGGCTAGAATTGCTTAAGGAAATGGAGCAAGAAGTTGCCAAGATCAGACAGAATTTAAAAACAGACCAGGATAGACAGAAAAGCTATGCAAATAAACATAGAGTGCATAGGAAATTCAATTTTGGGGATCATGTGTATCTTACAGTGAGATAAAGGAAGAGTTCCTTGAAGCTTGGGAGTTATGCCAAGCTATCACCTAGATATTGTGGGCCATTTGAAGTGCTTGAAAGAATAGGGCCAGTTGCATATAGACTTGCATTGCCTGCTAGCACTAAAGCTCATAATGTTTTTCATGTCTCTTTGCTTAAGAAATATGTACATGATCCTAACCATGTGATTAATTGGGATGTGATCCAGGTGGAACCTGAGGGAGAATTCCAAACCGATCCATTGTGCATCCTAGACAAGAAGGTAACATTGCTCCGGAACTGAGCCATCGGACAGGTAAAGGTGCAATGGAAGCACTACGGTCCCGATGAGGCTACATGGGAGCTGGAGGATGCCATGAGGGTGGCATATCCATTTTTGTTCAATTTTGATGAGCACTGAGGACAGTGCTAATGTAATGGGAGGGGAATGTAATGTCCCCATTTTGACCCCCTTTGTATTAAATCGTAAATGATGTAAATATTGTAATTTAATCATGGTGAGGAGCTCAAGGCCAAGGCCCCACCATTGATTTAGCGTTTTATGTATTGGCAATTAAAAACAGATGCATGTGGTTCTTGTGCTAGATAGGCACAATGTAAATAAGACATCATGTAAATATGGATTTTAATGAAAAGCCCACAACTGGCTATGTTATGCAACAAAGAGATGGGAGCATGATTCTACAAGGAATAGGGAGGGAAATTATTCAAACCCTTGGGCCAATGGTGTTAATCCATGTGTCAATGAGAAAACCCATAGACCACCAACTACCCATTTTGGGTTATGGACCCAATCATTTAATTCTTCCAGGAATTGGTTGAGGCAGTTAATGCCTTGGGAATGAAGAGGTATGGCAGCCAATTTCGTGCATGGGAAAGCCATCAACCTGGGAAATCATATTTTGTCTCCTTGGGAAAGAAAACACCCACGAAATGGTGCCCAAATCCATTCTGAACCCATAGTCTTTCCTCTCTCACGCAGTCTGAACTACTGGGTCTTTCCCCATCACGTTTTTCACCATTTTTCCTGCATTTTCCATGCCTGGGAGCTCGTTTTTGCATTGTACAGCAGCTGGGAGAGAAGGTCCACGATTTGGGACTGTGATGGAGGTCGTTTTTGCCCCAAAATGCCCATGGGTGTTTTTCTGAAAACGATTTTTTCTCTCCAGGGTTGTTCCCCAATTGCCATTTTGTTTTTGGGCTTTCCCACGTTTTTCTGAATTGGTAGAAACCTCCTCCTTGGTCATCCCACTGAAGAAACGTTTTTCCTCATGCCCAGCAATTGTGGTTTTGTTGTTATGTGCATCCCTATTTGGGTCTGAACCTGTGAGCAAAAGTTTTGGAGTGGTAGTGGACAGAATTGGCTTGATAAACCTAGTGGGGAGAATAACCTCTCAAGAAGATCAAGAGGGTTGGCTACTCTTCTATGCACACCTGGGACACTCTAGAATTGGAAGGTATGGCCTAAGGGACTGTGAATGGGTGATGGGAATACTTCCTTGAGTGGGGTGTGTAGGCATTGTGGGTGCCAAGCTAAATAGATCTTGTAGAGGTATCCATAGCTCTGTGGTTGAGCTCACTAGCTTAGCAATTCTTCCTTTCCATTTTCTAGCAGCCTAATAAACCCAATTGTAGATTGGCTTGGCTCATCTTGGTGTATGCTTGGCTATGTGTGAGTCTGTTGTTACCTGGTTCCTTGTAGTAATCATGCCCAACTCAGGGGTGGCAGTTGTATCAAGAGGTTGATAAGCGCAGCTGGCTTATGGTTGGGTGGAACGTTGCAGATGCATAGCTAGTTGCTTGGGACTACTTGTTAAGATAAGTATTCTCTTTTATAATTCTGCAATGTCTTTATTTAATGGCTGTCACAGAAATGTTGAATGTATGTTAGATATTAAACATGATTTTTAATTCCGTTGTGTTTCTATAACATGCACATGTATATGTCTTTTTACCAATGAGTTTTACTTAATGGATATGGGGCTAGATGCCCAGATTTAGTGTCACGTCCTCTCTATCATGTTGGTATGATGGGAGGGGACATTACAAAGGCCATGTAATTGCACTAGCATAATGCCCATGTGAGAGTGTTGAGTTAAAGCTCTAAAGAGCACTCGGGGTTACTGGATCTTAAGTGTTGAGTCTGGGAGACTCTGAATAGCAATTCTATTTATCACATTTATTTAAATTGGTTAAATGAATCATTCTTCTATCTATCAAGTACTATGGGAACTACCATAATTCTCTTGAGCAGAAGAGGATTATCCTTGCAGAAGGGAAGCAAGCAGCCATTAATAAGAAAATTCCATATCTAAATCAGCAGTTGACCTTAGGGCCTCTATTTCTCCTATTGCATGTTGGAACCAGCTCGGGGGGATCCAGATAGGACCACAAATGGTATAAGGGTTATGGTTGGGAGGAACATGGTAGTCCCAAAGTTATCCTGTTAAAATCCATCCTACATGTCAGCTAATTTCATACAGTGGTTTTCCTTAATCAGTGTTTGGGTGTGCAGGTTCAGCAAAGCAGGTCCAGCTGCAAGGACCAGGTATGAACCATCATTCTTTCATTTCTGTTTAAACAAAGATTCAGGAAGTTTAAAGTAGAAATTATATGTAACACCTAGGTTAGGAATTTCACTTATTTTCTGCAATGATCAGCATTTAAATTAACATGTCTATAAAATTTCCTTTAAAAGTATTTATGTCCTAATTATTCAAAGATCTAGACTGTGCTAGACGGAAATCCTTTTTGAAAGTTAGAGTACTAGAATTCTCAAACTCTCCATAGAGGTTATTAAAATCATATTGCTTCTAGATAAACCCTCTCAAAAACTCCTCTAAAAACTGTAGAGTGAATGAAACTATTTCTGCATATATTTTATTAAAGTTTCTAGGTTCATTTAGTGATCCTACTACAATTTAATTCTTTAGGTATTAATAGTTTAGGGCTTGTTCGAATGTAAAAATATTTATTTAGTAATAGGAATTACAAACAGAAAATCCACGATCGAATCTGGTCCCATTCTTTTAGACCAAAACGCAATCCCAACACCACTGAAAACTAAACAACATGAAATCAATACATTTTCTGGGACACACGATTTATTGCCCAGAACTTTATAACCTCAGATTTAGAAAAGTAGACCACGTTAAAATCCAAACACGATTTCTAAACCAAGTTAGGGCCTGCGATTTAGAAAATACTCTTCTTCAGCAATACATCTAAAAACATCCAAGAAGAAAGTACAAAGGCATTCCATGTTTTCTTTTAAAACCAGGGTTTGCCCGAAAATCACAACGCTTGAATTCATGGAGCTATCGCTCTCAAACATGAACACACATGGGAAATTTGGGGATCATCTCCACTTAAAATAAAATACATAGAACCCACAGAGCTATTTCGCCCTCACCAAAATAGTTAAACATTCTGAAAGACCATAAAATCTCCAACGTTTTAGAGGTCAACGAAATTTCTCTAGGGTAAAATTTATGGCATCTTTTACCTAGAACAGAACCACAACTATATAAACACTGTCTAAATTATGTTCTCATGCCAACAAACCATAAATACAGAAACACGGTATTGAGTTTCCCTTTAAAATAAATCAGGATTTCATTTCCAAAAAAAAACAGTACTTCTTAGCACTTGAAACAATGAGGTAGATAGAAAGACACACGCTACAGTATTTCATGGAAACCCCATTTCGTCATAATCAACCAGGGATCATCCCTTAAAAGAAAAAGAAAAAAAAGAGTTTACAGTGAGACGAAAGACCAGCCTGCCCTCAGGCTAAGAATTTTTCCAAAGTCTAGAAACCCACAGTCCCTTCATTTGTATAAACCCAAGAACAGAGCGTTTACCCAAACTTCGCTTAGAAACGCCAACATTTCCTTAAGGGACCAGGTTAGGGCCTTTCTCCAAAACTCATTACGCCTTACAGGCTTCAGCATTAAAACAGTAAGAACTTTTATACACTTTTTCCAGATTTTGCCATGAAGGATCTGACACGACTTCCATTTTTTCCAAACTAGAAACACACGAGAAAAACCCAGGAATACAGATGGGTCACCCATACCCAAAACCATACTTGCTGAGTAATCAAATAGTACAAGCAATAGTAGCTCGAGAAGAAGAGATGGCCACAAGAACCTGGGCTTACCATGGCCATCCCGGCTGAATAATCGCCCTTACACCCAGCTTAGTCCTCCAACAACGAACCCTGTCACAAGGGAAAGCAAGCAAACATTAGACAAACAAAACTTCATAGTTTCTAAAGTTGGAACTTAAAGCAATGAAAAAATGTAGAAGAGGCTTCTTACGTAAATCGACTGGGCACACGCCCTCCACCTCTACTGACTACAGAGCTTATTGGCCGGAGCTATGCTCATGGCCAATGCCGGTGTCCATAATGAACCTCATAGGATAGAAAAACTCATAGTTTTTCCCTCTTCAGAAACAACAACGAAACCCTTGCAAGACTCCCTCCATAAACAACAAATGTTCTACAACGACAAACCCCAAGCACTTACACCCTTACTCAAGACTCCAACTGGAAAGCACAAAAGTCGCATTGACTACCAAAAGATAAAATCGTATGATTCACAATTTTAGCCACACTCTATAGTGGGGTACCAACGTCGTAGGAAATCAATATCTCCATAAACTAATACTTGTACACCCTTCTTTTGTCTAGCTTCTACTTAGGGTTCTTTTCAAATAGTTCAAGTGTAAGATACCTACAAGATAGAAGGTAAAATAGCCTTTAGCAAGAAGGCTAAGTAAGCCGACCATTGTCACTATTTTTCCGCTACCCGAACTTTACAAAGACATAGCAAGGACCACTAAGCTTACAAGAAGAATTACTTCACAGTAATTTGCACAAAACAATTTAAAGATAAACATACACTTTGATTAATGTTTTAGCTCAGTCCTAATTTAGATAAAGTCTTCAACACTTTAGAAATTCAAATCACACATAATTCTTCTTTAACTATAATCCAATGCAGACATGAAGACCATTGATTTAATTACAAATACTACACTATTCATTCAGATTGAAATGTTATTTCATCGCTTCCACATAATCATGAAATAGAGGACGACCACCTCTAAATAGAATGAACCATTAAATCATAAACCAAACATCCATTCAAGAATGTCATTATGTCGATAAGATTTATATTTACATCTCTTGCACTGAAGTTAAATTGTTAAGTATTACCTAAATAGACGATGTTAGATGTACAAGATTTTTTTTTATTTTGCTATTTTAGGGACATTACACCCTCATAATAATAAGCTAGTGGTATTAACTCCAACATGATGTCCAGAGGCTGGAAACATTCCCCTCTAAGCTTCTTCCATGATGGGAAGAAGTTAGCGGTTCGCTAATGACTCAATTCCGACATGATGTCCAGATCCGAGAGACATAGCTGACGATGGGGGAGGAACCACTAAGACATGCAGAACATTCAGGGAAGTTCAGTGACTGGTAGTCATACAATGATTAGGTGTAACAAAGGAAAGTTGATTAATGGTCACTATATTTCCATGATGAGGAAAATACATCACTCAAAAGAGTGTGGACACTATAGCTTTCATGGCATAGACATAATCTCTCCCAAGAAGCATATTAAAATTCAAGGGACCTTGGACTACCATAACACCAATGCAAACAGTTTTCCCTCCTAAGGTAATAGGTAATTGAGGAAGGATACCTAAAGGTCCAGTAGATCTTCTATTAAAATCCAACATTTGATCAGTGGTTGGAACAAATTGAGGAGATCCTATAGATTTCCAAGAAGTTGAGGATAAAATACTAACAGAAGCTCCTCCATCAACAATAGTGCGAAGTACATTCCTACCGGTAACTTCTACATATATCTAGAAAGGAACACCTGAAGGAAGACGAGATTCTATTAAACTATTCCAATCAGAGGAAATTACCTCAGTACTTGGATGGGATCCCGTGGAAATGGACAGGATTTCCCTTTTTCTAGAACAATCTGAAATGACTAAGAAAATATCATTGGTTTTTATTTCACTCTCAACTGGAAGAGAAGGATGAGACAAAGATTGTGTCAGGATGACTACTTCAGTCTCAATATTTCCAATGAAGCATAGGGATCAAGTGGAGATGAATTCGACTCGACTACTTCAACTTCACTCTTCAAAGGAAAAACGGGATGAACTACTTGTTCTCCACTCTTTAAGGAAAGAGTGGGATCGACCAAGGATGGAGAAAGATAGACTACGTTTTCGACCAATGAGGGGTCAAGGGACAAATTACAATATCCAGTTGTAAGGTGAGTCTAGGATATAGTAATGTCTTCCAACAATTGTGAAGCTTCATCCATGCGAGGACAAAGGTAAGTAAGGTGCACGTCCTTGCATAACAAACAAGGATTCTTGACTTTACCTTTCTGATCCTTAACCACAGAGTCACTAGTCAATGGGGTATCATCAATATGATGTCTAGAGGATGATGATATAGGTTTTTTGGAGGTTTTAGACCACTCTTCTAATACTTTGGAAAGACCAGAACAATCCTTAAGAAGCTTATCCCCCTTGCAAAGCCTACAAGGGAACTTGGGTTTTTGAGGTGTTTGACCAGAAAGAGCATTGTTATGGGTAGTTGGTTGATGCTTGGTGTCTTTCTTATTCTTATTCTTCTTAACCTTACTTTTATTCTTATTCTTATCCTCCTTATTACTAGCACTACTGCCTTTATCAGGTGAGGAAGAAGAAACGAAAGAAGATACATCTGACGAAGAAGATGAAGGATCAATTTGGGATTGATGCTCTCATGATGGAGAGTTAACATTTGAAGCATTAGGTGCATTCAGGATCACTGGATTGGAGAATAACCATACTAGTAATCCTATTAACAATCCAGGAAGATTCAAAGTAGCAATAAAGGGAGGACCAATATCTCCAAATGGAGGAAAAACAAAAGCAACCCCTTGAAAAGGGGTCTCTTGATTGGTAGTCTTGAAAGGAGCTTAGGTGCATGGAGATGGTGGGTAACTAATTATAGGTGCAAATGGTTTGGGACTCATCCCTTCTTTTCTCTAGTATTTCATTGGATCCTCCATGGAACAAGACTAAGTGATGTGGACGAAGTCTCGTGTAAAAAGAGCTAAAAAACCCTCAGGAAACCAAGCATGAGAAAGGGGAGCTAGAAGAAAAAGAGGCACATAGGCCAAAAAGCAAGCTCAAAAAACTTTAATGTAATAGATTCCACAACAAAAGAGCTATAACAAAGAGGTCAGAAAGCCAAAAAGAAGCACTAAAACAAAAATACCCTTGACAAGGTAAAAGAGAAAGAAACCTCATATCTAAGATCCAGATACCTCAACAAATCGTATCCTCCGCAAGGTGATGAAATCCAAGTTGGACAATACGAAATAAGAGACCACTATAGATGAAGGGATATCCCTCTACCGAAAGGGATCCCGGGTAAAAGAGTCCTAGAAGAATGGTCACTAGGATACCTCATTCATGACATGTCTGGGAAGGTTTCCTGGAGCTTCTACCTTTTGGCCCTTGTACAACCAGAATGGAGGCCAAAAAATACAAGGAAGACAATGGATTGATGTCTTTAGGCACTAAGGGGAGTGTGGTATTCCACAAAGCTCGTTCGAAACCAATCCTTGTTGCTTAGCCCCATGGAACGGTAGGCCCTCCCAACAAATTTGTTTATAACTGTGTCAACAAATACTAGAGGATTTTAGCACCCTCAGATAAAACAACTATGTTTTAGATGTAAAATGACAAGGGGGAATTATTTGGATTCCTATCCCCGATGCCCTACATAACTACATTGTACTTTTATTTCCTCAAATGAGGTTAATGTTTTTTAGTTATGGTATTTAATTTTAGAGGCTTTTTTTTACTCAAGGAGATCGGAAGTGCAACTTGATGTTGTGTAGACATGACTCAAACCATGCAAATTTGGATGAATTATGCAAGTCTTTTTCCTTCAATGAACTTCTAGCTAAGTAAGGAAGAGTTATTTTCGTTCCCAAATGTACAACCCTATGCAAATTAAATTTTATCCTTTTAATGAATGATAACCAATCATGAAAAACCATACCCAAACTATCATAAAGTGACAAAAAGAGATCATTCCATCAATACCAGATGCAGGAATTCTAATTTGTTCCTATCTTTTTACACTATAAAAATGCACATCTAAGCTATGGGAAATAAATATTTCATAAATGTTTCCAATCAAATGCAATGCAAAGAAAAAAATTCAATATCTTTTTGTAACTCAAATGCACAAGAACATGAAACAACCTTTAGGCTTCTTCTTATGAAGGTAAGAAGAATAATTTTGTTTCTCAAGCTTGTAAATATAGCAAAAGAGAGACAAAAATTAAGCTTCTCTTTGAACAAAAATGGAAACAAAGAATCGATATACTCCAATAAGCAATAAATAGATAAAGGTTCAAAGGAAAAGAAGCGCAAAACCCAAGAAAATGACTTCAAAAGACAAGGATGTCCCAAGCCTTTCAAAGCCTAAAAACCAAACCAAACCAGGGCCAAACCAAGCAAACCTTTGGAATAGCACACTAAAGAGATCTCTAAAAATTGAATCCAATCACAATCATATGGAAAGGAGAAGTTTAAAAACAAATGGAATCTATTGGGACTTGAAAATAATGACAATTCTACCCAACAAGCAAACAAAGCACTAGTTTGATTGAAGAGACCAAACAAAGGCTTCGAATCAAGAGTTTCCGAACAAAGTTAGATATGATTTGGATGGTTCCAAATCAGTCATATAATGGTCAAAAAATCACTCATCAAGAGACTCTAATTCAGAAAAATCGAAAATATACACAAGGGATCAAGTTAACCCAAGGGGATTTCAGTTTTCCAAGCAAAAATTCCAACTTCCAAACAAGGAAGAAGGGTCCCAAATCTAACCAAATGGGGTATGGAAGGATCTAAATCAGTTTTAAGAACATAATAATACCATTGCACACAATAATGAAACTCAAAAAACTGAAACAATAAAGGAAGGGGTCAAAGTTAACCCTAGGGGGTTTCAAGTTTCCAAGGTAGAACCTAGTATTCCAAAAAAAGAAAGAAGGTCCCAGATTCTCCCAAATGAGGTTTGGAAAGGTTCAAACTGATTTTATAGAGATCCTAAAGTTACTAGGAAGGTACACTTGACTCCCAGAACTGGAAAATGGCTTAGAGGACTCAAAATTGACCAAATTGCCTCAAAGCTGCCAATGAAGGACTAGAGATAAAATGTGGATGAAAGGACTCAAAATAGACTCAAATTTATTCAAAACGGTTTCAAAAAGAATCCAATGGACCATATGGAGTCACACCAAAATTTTGGAATAAAAAAACCCAAGGGAACCCCTCCAAACAAGCTAAAAAATGACCAAAACAGGGAATTTTCACCCTTGCACAGACCAACACAGAGCACCAATTTGATAATTTCTCCCCCTAGAAAACTATGGGGGAGCGAAAATTTGAAATTTTCCTCTCCCTAACACACTATCAAGGAGCAAAAATTTGGAAATATTGCTCTATAACTTATTTTGAGGGAGCGAAAATTCTCCTGTAGGATTCAAAAATGAAAAGTTGGCCTAGATCCGAGAAAGGATAAGGTCCTGATTTTAAAATGGTCCTCAATGATGATCAAAGAGGATCTAAGGTGATGAGAAAAAAAACTTAGAATAAGGTTTGATTATCTAAACAAGAAATCCAAGTGTGAAACTAGGGAAAGGTTCCCAGTGGAGTCGCCAATTTTTGTATTAGAGAATTCCTCCTATGGATAGTTACACTCTCTCATATATCAAACTAATCCCCTAGATAAATAATCCATGACATAAAAAAACAAATGGTGATATATTCTCCTAGATCTAGCACAATACATAAGATATTGAACATGGAAGAAGAAAGGAAGAAGTAAAACTTACCTCCAACTTGTAGGTTGTCCTGGCTCCAACTCCAAGCTTGATCTTCAAGGCTTGAATCTATTAAACAAGACAAATACCAAAACTTACAAGTAGGTATATGTATTAATATATATCTAAGATACAACATATCACGCATTAATATAACAAGAAACAATACATGGGAGAATAGGCCAAGTTATCATTAAGAAAGCCAAAGAAGCTGATTACAATGTTATACCTTGATTTCCAAGATGATAGCATCTCCTTCCAAGCTCTCCAACATCACCCTTTCAATACTTATGGGATCATAATGGCCTCCTTTCTTAGTGTTTCCCAAATTATCATAGGATCATAGTTTTGGTGCTTCCAAGTACTCCCCATGGCTCATGGATGGTCCTCTGTAAGTAGGATTTGGGAAGGCCAACTACTAGGAGAAAATGATGTTTCTAAGTGAGTAAGATGTGGATCAAGGATCTAAACCATGCTAAGGAGGGAATGCGAGATAGGATTCGAAGGGATACCTCATCCCAAGAAAATATCCATGAGATCCAAGATCCAAAATTAAAGGGATAAGCCTAAAACAATTTTTTCGCTCCCCTATAACTAAGCAAAGTGTGCAAAAGATGAAATTTTCGCTCCCCCATAGGCATGCAATATGCGACAAAGATGAAATTGTCGCTCCTAGGAACACTCTAAGGGCGCGAAAATCCCAGTAAGAGGTAATTTTTGGAGGTGGTTAAGGTGGGTTTTGACCCCTTTCTTGTTGGATTTGCTTCCAAATGTGACTAGGGAAGGGACCAACATTAGAATGAAGGGTCCTAACACCCTTAGGAGCAATAAACATCATGTTTTCCAGAGGATCATGTAGACCCAATTTTCACAAAAACCTCCCATCTAGTATTTTTAATATTTCCATTAAAGCATCTAAAAAAATACATTTATAAAACTATTGGTCATTTTGCAAAACAAACCCTATATAAACGAGGAAAAGACAACTTCCACAAAAATCTCCAATAAAATCTTCAACAAGTCAGCATGATAGCTATGTCAATGTTGCAAGTGGCATATATGTAACTCATTCATCTGGAAAATGGGTTATAGGAATGCAAGTCTCCATAATACGATAATAGTTAGATGATGGCATCTTCCATCTCTTGGGCTCACCTCTCTTCAACTTGATTTCTATTAGATGTATATGAGCTGCCACCACCAAATGACTTTATTGGCATGATATATATTAAGGGACAAAATATTTGTAAATAATATAAGCACCCTGTTTTTTCACTCTTTCAAAAAAGTGATCCATTAGAACCAGGTCTCCAATTCGGTATGTGAACTCTCCATCTTGATAGGGTTGCACCAACCTACTTTTAATTTGTGTGCACTGCATCAAATAATATGCCACATTTTCTTGATTCTGGGGGGGTGCAATGACAACGAATACATCACCTACAAGAGAAATTACAAATATTATTCAAATTTCCTATGTGCATTTCTACAATATTTGTATATGTGCAATATATAGTGAACTAATTAACTTAATGAAGTCTTGTACCTTCCCTAACCATATCAAAAACTTGATCATGATCTAGTGAGACCATTTACTCATCATTGTGCATCTCTTGCCATGTTAGAATTGGACGTGGTCCCTTTGGGGGACATACTTCCATAGTTTCAAATATACATCATTTTCACAGTGATGAAACCCGCATCCATTTGCATCAATGAAAAAATTGCAAAAACAAGCATACTTCCTCATTTCAATGGCGAATATGTCATCCATTTCTTTACTACGAACATAATGTAATTCCCTCGTACCAGGTATGGTCTCAAAATAACACGCCATGGATCTATTCACATAACCAAGGGAAACATCCCAAAAGAACTTGCATGGAATTCAATTTGTCATAAATTTGTCATATATAAATTCCTACTAAGTATGTGTTCTTTTGTAAATGATGATATTTAATTTTATTAACTTATTAATTGAGTTTTGATTTTATTACCTGCACACCATCCTTTCTTGTTTGCGACCTTAATGTACCAAATGTCATGTGCACCAATCAACTACTTATGCAAAGCATTTGAGTTGGGTTGGACCATGACTCATTTGGTACCTCCGAAGTGCTCATTTCACACATGCACCTGCACCATCTTGTTCACCCTTTCCATGCCATGTTTCAAAAAATATCTAGGTGTGTCAAACTCCTGTCTCTTTGTGACGGCAACTCAAACAATAAAAAGAGCATGTCGATTTGAACTGCCCTGCACACCCATATGACCAAATCCAGTGTTCAGTAAATGTTACACCGCTCTGTCTGAATGAATCATAAATCAACCCAATGCAGTGTTGAGTGAACAATGTGTCATGCTCAAGATCATCAATGACATAAAAATGGTACTCCTTGATCACTTCGCGTAACTGAGGAATGTTATCCCTACCATCAATGCTTTCCTGAGCATGTATGTACAATACACGTACAAAGATAGACACCTGGTCAGAGTGATAGTACTCACTTAGTATCTCTATCTGAGGATAAAATGTGTAGTTCTCAGCAAAGTGTACCGCTGATAAGATTGTGCCCGACTCAAATACCTCACAAGAATGTTTGAATTCTGAAGCTTGCCACCTGAACCTATGGGAGTGCTTTATGTATTTATAAATCTGACTTTGAAACTAATCTCCATGAAATTTGAAACATGAATCTCATCCTCAAGTAAGTCGGTCCTCTTAGATGGCACGTATGAAGAAGAGGAGGGATTCATGGAGACATACTTGTACCTCTTCCACATAACTGTGATATCTAACAATCCAGGGGGAGTTGGATTAATAGGAAATTTCCTATGGAACAATGTCAAATATTCAGGGCATCTTCTCCCACCTACACACCTCTTATTGAAAACACTTGTTTAGGATTCCTGTTGCATAATATCATACAAATAAAATCTTGCACTCTGTGAGGAGCTAGTTCACCGTTCCAATGCCTTTTACAAAAATCCAAAAATGTGTCAGAGTATAGTTGAAATTCAAACATGGTATTGGCAGCAACAACTTTCGGGAATCGTATTCGGCCTAATATACCACGGTTTCAATTTGTTGAACATACTAAATAATATCTGAACACCAGGATTGGTTTCTTGGAATTCCTCGTAAAGTGCAACTCCCGTCATCTCCATCACATGCTTACAGTGCTCCTGATAAATGCCTATGGATAAACTTTATCACATGACATGCTTTTGATCTGGAATAGCACGAGAATGGATATCCCATAACTCTATCACCTTCTCTCTAATGCCCTCTGCATCCTACCTTGATAGGGTTCCCTACAAATAAGATCCCAACAAGCAGCTTCATCATTTTCATCTATTCGGACCTTGAATTTAGTATATTTGAACAATGTTCTTTTTGAAACTTTGAGCAATGATTCCATTGTTGCTACCATTCGATTTCTGGAGGTGCTTTGTGCCACAACAACCGTTGTAATTTCCCTATGAGCAACTCAGATATCATCATTTCTTGATTTTCCAAATGAAGATAATGCAGTTCTTACATTTTCTATTGTATTCTCGCATGTCTTTTTTGTTTTAGCATCTTGAAAAGCCAACAAATTTGTGGCACGTTTCATTTTTTGTGCTTTATCAACCCATGTAGAATTTGAGCTTGTGCCATCACTGAATGTTGTTCAAAATATGACTTGATTACGTTACTAACATGCTCTCTGGTTGTCCAACTAGGGATCGATTTCACGAGCTCTTCTCGTGCAACAACAACTTCACAATCCTATAGACAATTTCTGCCCCTTCCAACCCCACTGTAGCTCCCAATTATACTTGAAATGTGATAGGGAAAAGTGTCATGTGATGGATTATCAAGATCGTGACGGGGCACAAGGTCATGTGATTCTTGATCATAATCATGTGATGGCTAACCATAATCCATCCCTACATAATCAAAATTCATGTGAAGGGAATTTCAATTAGAAATGCATTATGCAAGGAGGATAGTTTTAAAGCACCAAATTGAAGTGGTTTGAAATGCATTGGTACAAGAAATAAAAATACATGAAAAACAAGAAATTTTTTTGTAACTTGAATTCAAAACAACTAAATATGTATTTCACATGAAATTGTACATTTAGCTTGAGAATTGTTCTAAGTAAAGTTTGAAAATCAAGTATATGTATTTAACTTGATAATTGTTAATAACTTGATAGAACTTGTACATTTAACTTTAAAATTTCTAGTAACTTGAAATTTGTAACATGGAAATTAATAAATTGAAAACTGCTAGTGACTTGAGACTTGGAGCTTGCATGAAGCTATGCAAATAATTTTTTGTAATTCCTTACTATGGTACTATAAGGAATTACATGATTCAAATCAAACACTATTTGAAAATAGTTTTGTTTAGAAAAAACATGTTTCAAATATTTCATAAAGTATTCAGTCTGATTAGACGATTTGTACACATTCAAATTCTGATTGATATGTTTATATGTTCGAATAATAAAATGGTTGAACCATTTTCTCTGAATTTTTCTCCAATTGGATGAATGTCGCTCAATTGTATCTTTCGTTAAATTATTCAAACTTTCATTTTCTATCTAATTTGTTCGAATTTGATCCTTTAAATTGCGACTAAACCTGCTCATAAAATAGATTAATATAACTTGTCCCTACATTCATGCATAGAAAAATTTGGTACAAGAATTGAAAATACATTTAAAATAAGAAAATTGTTTGTAAGTTGAATTCAAAATAACTAAGTATGTACATTTAACTTGAAATTGTACATTTTGCTTGAAAATTGTTAATAAAGTTTGAAAATCAAGTATATGTATTTAACTTGATAATTGTTAATAACTTGATAGAACTTGTACATTTAACTTTAAATTGCTAGTAACTTGAAATTTGTTTCATGGAAATTAACAAATTGAAAATTGGTAGTGACTTGAGACTTGAGTTCACATGAGGCTATGCAAATAAATTTTTGTAGTTCCTGGAAAAAAATATAACTTATCGCTACATTTATGCATAGAAAAAGTAATTTGAAATTTGTTGTGGAAATTAACAAATTGAAATTTGGGTGTGACTTGAAATTTATCCATTTAACTTGAAAATTGTTACAAATTATTACACATTGTTATGTATAATTTTATAAGAACAATATTTTATTTTTTAGTGCATATTTAAGATATTGTGATATGCACATGCCAAATCTAATTAGATAAATGATAGGAATAATTTGAGATTTGACAAAATCTACAACCCTTTCATTGTCATCGAATCTTCAAACTATTAGATAACTATCACGCGTTCATTTTCATTGTTGTCATTGTATTTTCCAACTACTACACAACTATCACAATGTTCATTTTATTTGTTGTCATTGGATTTTACAACTACTACATAACCATCAAAATGTTCATTTTATTTGTTTTCAAATTGAATTTTCCAACTATTACATAACTATATCCATTTAACTTGAAAATTGTTACAAATTTTGAAATATAAATAACATATATACTTATTATAAGGAAAAAAATATTTAACTTATTCCTACATTCATGCCTAAAAAAATGGTACATGAATTGAAAATACATTGAAAACAACATAATTGTATTTTCCAACTACTACATACTTATCACAATGTTCATTTTATTTGTTGTCATTGAATTTTACAACTATTACATAACTATCTAAATGTTCATTTCATTTGTTTTCAACAATGTTCATTTCAAATAAAACGAGGGTACTAAAATTAGACATTAATAGTTATTTCAATTAACAACAAATATTTTTGTAACAAATAACAAAACAAGAATTGGAATTACATTTAACTTGAAATTGTTAGTAACTTAGAAAATTGAAAATAGCTAAATATGTACATTTTAACTTGAAAATTGGATTTGAGAGTGTATTTAATTTGAAAATTGTTAGTCACTTGAAAATTATTCATTTAACTTGAAAATTGTTACAAATTTTGAAATATAAATAACAAAGTTATGAAATAAATAAGAATCTCATTACAAACAAATAGTAAATAAATTAGATTAAGAAATAGTTATTTTTTTTTTAAATTGTTACTAATTTTGTAATCTAAATAACAAATTGTTAAGAATCTTATTACAAACAAAATATAGTAAGGCTAAGATGAAAAAAACAGTTAGTATATAACTAATTATTAGATAAATTTAAAATATGAAATTTAAATTAGGTAGCATGTAATTCAAAAATTTACCTTGGTTGTCCTCCATTGGAATTTGTTGCACCAAAGGTGCATCTTCTTCTTCTCTCAATCTTGCTCTTTGTTGTCTCATTCTTTCTATATTCTGCTCACGCTCTTCATTGTTGTTTTGTTGACGAGCATGCTTCTTTTGTCGTTTTATTTTACTCACCATCAACCTTCAATGAAAGCAAACAAATATTTCTTCCAATTCTTATAACAAACAACAATATGTTAATATGGAATTTGAAGTAGGTCTACAAAGAACTTCCTACATGTGTAATGAACTCTAATTGAACAACCTCAAATTCACATAGCTCTAATTGAAATTAAATTAACAATGATTTAAACAAGTGTTGTTGGGCAATTGTTTAGTGGTTATATAGAGGTTGGTTGGTTTTTTGCATGGGAATGGTGGTTGGACAACATTAATTGTCTAACTCCTTTCCCAGGCTCTTTTTTATTTTTTTGTTTAAACGGACAAACCCTCGATCGAGCATTTTTTACAAAACCTCGATCTAGCAAATAACCTCGATCAAGGTATATGTAAAGCCCTCGATCGAGGTCTCGTTTAGCCCTAAATCGAGGTATTTTAAAAACCTTGATCGAAGGCCTTAAAAACAAGCCCAAAGCCCTTTTCTTATAAAAAGAAAATGTTGTGTGCCTTTCAGGGGCTTAAACTATGTCATTAAATGCACATTAATGGGTGGACTTGATACTGTTGGGTTTTTCAATGAATCCTGTATCCATGTACATATAATTTACGAATTTTTATCTTCGTATGTCATTCTTTTTTAAATTTCTGCTAAATTTTACCCTAAAAAACCCTATCGACAACTTCGAATGAGCTCAAAGATAAATCAACAACATTCAAAATACACATCCAAAAAATTTGAAAAATATATATACAAGCGCTACATCAGTGTGTCCTCGTCAAAAGGGTATTTTTAGTTTTGCAAATTATGTAAACAATCAAAAGATTTGGTGCACACACGCACATATATGGAAAATGCGACTGAAATATTCACTAGTCAGTTTCAAAAAATAATAATAAATATAATTTTTAGAGAAAAATTAAAAGAAAAATATGTATGCACTAGTGCATCTGTCTAGATCATGTTCACCTATTTCATTTTTTTAAATTATTATTTTAACATTAAATTATTTTGCACACACACAAGCCACTTGTTAATTACTCTTCAAATTTTTAAGTACACAGGTTTCATTAAATAAAAATTTGACACAATAAATGACATTGGTATATTTTTTAAAAAATATCATTGGAAAGCCAGCATAATTATCTACATTTAGTTTTTTAACAGCATGTCGAAATTCATATGGCAAATATGAGTTTTGAGGGCTTCAATTTAATACATGGGTAAATTTTCATTTTTTTATCATCATATTTGGCCAAAAAGAGTTACCCATTTTCATGGAATCCCCACTAAGTTACATATAGCTTTTTGACACAAGAACCCAAACCCTTTTTTCTATTTTTTTTCTCAGCATCATACATTACATCATAAATCTCAAACTCTTAATTTTATCTTAGGTCCCAAACTCTTTCTTCTAAATTTTATATCTTAGCATCAAAATTCATGGGCATGGGGTAAAAGCAGTTGGGTGTAATCATACATTACATCATAAATCTCAAACTCTTAATTTTATCTTAGGTCCCAAACTCTTTCTTCTAAATTTTATATCTTAGCATCATAATTCATGGGCATGGGGTAAAAGCAGTTGGGTGTAGTATCATGGCTTCATGTATGGAGGTATATCTTGGTGGATACTTATACCACATGACCTCCACCTAGCCTCTAGGATGGTGGAGAACAAGGGACACTTTATGTTGGTGATACTGTTGGTGATACTATACAGGTCTGAAACCACCACTTTTAAGATGGCATGAGTTGGAGTGGAAGTCTATCCCCTTACAACCACCACCAACCGGTCTGAAACCATCACTTTTAAGATGGCATGAGTTGGAGTGGAAGTCTATCCCCCGAGTATTTTATCCCCCAAGTATTTTAGTTGACATGGTTTTCCTTGAATAATAATGATGAGTGAATTCACGTTTATAAATCCTATGGATGACCTCAATACCATTTGACAATTAAAGTATGGATGACCTCAATGCCATTTGACAATTAAAGTGAAATAAGTTTTGTCATCTTTAAAAAAAATTATATACAAAAACTTATAAAGTCCAAAATCTTTAAATAATCACCATCAATTATGATAAAGTAAAAAAAAAATAGTATCGTGTCGATGCAGGAATTGCGAAATTGAATGCAGCCTTGTTGTGACATCCATTACAGCTGGAACACAAAGCTTATTTATGATGGCAACTGCTGAAATTGAGGTTGAAGGGACTAGATAAAATATAAGAGTCTACATCTACGACAAGGACTTTCATCGATTAAATCTCGTGCTCTAATTACAGTTGCATTTACGCGTTAAAATTATCTGGACTACATTGGATAGATTTCGAGTTTCACATTTTTTTTTATAGATTTTATGTTGTCGAGCGGTCAACTCAAACCAAAGAGTACTGTTAATGCAGGACGTCCACTTGTTAAATCGAATCGAAGTGCAATCTTTGGGGAAGTTATTTGCGTGATTTGCTGTTTTTTCTTTGAGCACTAGGGAAACATGCATTTTGTAAGGAAAAGACATTCGCGTAAAAAACTGTCACTTTCGCAACTTGATTGACTTTCGTTTTCTTTGACTGTTATGGGTGACAAAATGTGACACTCAGGAACCTGACAGTGGACAGATTTACGTCATGAAGACGTCACGTTGTTTTAGTATGTACTTTACCCAAATTCCAATCACTGTAATTCAAACCGCCGTACCATAAATAATTACCTCACCTAATCACCGTCGTCCAATGCCAAAAACTGTAAAGTGCGATTTAAGAAGTTTCAATAATTTTGAATCGATGCAAAACATCATATTCAATATGAATTATTTACCAATTTCAATCAACGAACGAGATCGTAAGAAAATATGACTATTTTACCAATTTCAACGAAGACCGTACGAAAGAAACTATGGTAATGGGCAGTACCAAATCAGTATGGTACAATGGGCACCAATTAAGGCTGGCAAGCACGGCACGAGCGTAAAAGGACATTTCAAATACTTCGTCGTACACTAATTTATATACACAGTGACAGAATAGAACAATAATGGAACGAATAGATTTATACAGTAGAAAAAATAATGGAAGGAATATATTTATAATTTTTTTGTTTAAATATAAGGATATCACCAGAATTTATAACAAATCAAGATAGGTGTATTTTGTAATTATTAACTATATAAATTTAATAGTTCTGTACTTATACTTATACTAACACTTCACTAAAAATGAAATGTAGAGAGAAAATTAAACAAAAAAAATATTCACAATTATGCTTGCTGAGGTATCCAAATTCAACTTGTTCAAAGGATTAAAGTTGGTTAGGAACTAAGACAAGGTTTCACGAGGAGAAAGGATTAAAGTTGGTTAGGAACTAAGACAAGGTTTCACGAGGAGAAACATTATTGTTGGAAAGGTCTTGAAGCCAAAATTGAAAAAGAACCCACCAAGATGCATTGAATGGCAATACCATGAGGCTTGTGGAGGTTGATAAGTCAAATTAAGAAGTTTGATTGAAACTATGAAGATGATGGCCAAGTAACCTAAAATAAAATGGTTGAATTGTTCAGTGAAATAAGATTGATTGAGAGGGACACAAATGACAAACACGAACAACTACTCCATGAATGCTCTAGAAAGTAGCTTTTTGTTAGGAACTAGAACAAGGGCTTCAAACATAAGCAAACACCAAACACTATCATCAATGGAAAGAACAATGAGGCATGTGGACACTAAAAGCTCCAAATGGGAAGTATGACCAGAACTTTAAAGAGGGTCACGTAACCCCAAGTTGGTAGCGCCATCAAGGATCCACATAAGAACTCCAAGTAACAAATTTTAAACTCCTCTAGCTAAGAGAATTGAATGCACTCAAAGGCCCCTCTCTTAAGTGCAACTTAGGGAAGAGTAAAATAGACATTGATACTCTAAAATGAGTCCTGACACAAAGGTCTCATCAAGCACTCATGTATAATTGAGAAAAACAACATAAAATGACTGTCCCTATAGATGTCAATTCATCTCGTTAGAGTGCATGGGTAGTTTTCCATTGTAACCGCCAAGTCAAAAGAGGAATTAGTGCTCGATGTGAGGCTCGTTCTAAAGAAAAATTAATTTCGGACAAAATGGTGAAGCATAAATAATCACCCTAGGAAGCATTACACACTATCCCTCCACAATGTTGAAATGGGTGGGCATAGATGTTAGAAATGGATGTCATAGACTATGGCAAAAGTATGGAGATATGAGATTAAGGTGACAACAATGCCTAACAACCAATCAAGAAATGCTCCAAAGTGGTTTGTCTTTGAGAGAATGCAAGACAAGATAGTTCATGACATGGATGCAAATTCCTAGTGATACTATGAGAATATCTACACGAGTGCCCTAAAATCCACTATGTTGATGACATGTCATGAGTTGCAAAATGAGAAGCTAAAAAATAAAGCCATGAAGGATAACAATGCTTGATATGGGTCTCAACAAACAAGGCCATGATAGGTACCCTTGTAGAGGAATCAACACATATTTATTTTGAAACATGAATAAAAATAAACGAACATGAAAGGTGAACAAAGTCCCAGAATTGAGCTAGTAGATAATCTCTAGAAGTTGAAAATCCAATGGAAACAAAGGATGATCCGATGAAAAAGAGTCACATATCAACAAAGGGATACAATGATTGTGTTGAAGCTAGAAAAAAGTTATAGCCGATGCTACAATGATCATGCTTCAAGTAATAAATGGTGTTAGCCTAAAAAGCTAGGCATGGTTCCTCAAAACAAAGAAGCAAGCACCGCAATGGTCATTAATATGTGTCTATCCGTGAGAAAATAAGCATCTCAAAGAGGCAATAAGTGTGGTGTGAAACCACTTGTTGGAAAGAGAGTGGAATGCTCTTCACAACACATCAAATAAGATGGAAAATAAAGACCCTAATGAAGAGTTATGGAAAAAAACACCACCAGTAACTTCTAAAATACAATAAATTGGTAAAGAAAAATCAATATGACAAAAACTTCTAAAATACAAATAGATGCAAATGATAATTTACAACCATGGGAATAAATATGAGGACTCCAACTATGAACATAAATAATGTGCCAACTCCACCAAAATCAACGCGATTTGATTAAACCAACCAAGTATGCCGAGTGTAAAACATAGTCTCATCTAAAGTTTGGTTGGGGAAAATAAAGACACAAGTGTTGACACCAAATGGCTAAACCCTCGAGAATGTGATTGGTATGTGTCAATCCATGTGAATGGGCTTGGAGTTGCTTCTTTGATTATTAGGCTACCAAGTGAATGTTGTTGACACATGATACAAATTCCAAGAGAGGCATTGGAGGATAGTAGTTCTACAACATAATAGTGTATTTAAGAAGTAGTTAGATTTTATTATTCAAATAAAGGGTATGACATAGTTAAATTGACTACCCTCATTATGAACTTCTAAAATACAAATAGATGCAAATGATAATTTACAACCATGGGAATAAATATGAGGACTCCAACTATGAACATAAATAATGTGCCAACTCCACCATAATCAACACGATTTGATTAAACCAACCAAGTATGCTGAGTGTAAAACATAATCTCAACTAAAGTTTGGTTGGGGAAAATAAAGACACAAGTGTCGACACCAAATGGCTAAACCCTCGAGAATGTGATTGGTATGTGTCAATCCATGTGAATGGGCTTGGAGTTGCTTCTTTGATTATTAAGCTACCAAGTGAATGTTGTTGACACATGATACAAATTCCAAGAGAGGCATTGGAGGATAGTAGTTCTACAACATAATAGTGTATTTAAGAAGTAGTTAGGTTTTATTATTCAAATAAAGGGTATGACATAGTTAAATTGACTACCCTCATTATGAACTAACTATAAAAGAAGCCTCTAGCTATGTAAGAAATCAATTTTTGAGTTAATACAATTTTCAGTTTTGCACTCCTTATTTTGTTAATATATCAATTTGGTATCATAGTTTGCTTCCACGGCTACGTAAAATGGATCCACTCTCTTCTGCATCATACCTCAAATTCCTTCACAAACATCCACTCCCTACAATCTTTAACATTCTTTTCCTAAGGAAAACTTCTCAGGTTATTCCATGACCTCAACAATAAATTCATGGATCCTCCTAACAAATCCAATCATGACGATGCTTCCCTCACATAAACACATATGCAATTTTTCAGCAACATCAACAAATTATTCAACATCACAAATAAAATTCTTTAGAAGTACACTTAGGTGGCATGCGATCTAGCTAAATAACTACAAGATCTGAATCTCAACACGACCACGTCTCAACCAACCTTTGGACTATGCTAGGATCCTAAATTGACCATGCTAGATTTTTCTAGTGCTTTTAATGGTGATCAAGTCAATGCTTGGTTATGAGCGTTCTCTTCATATTTATAGCGTCAGACCATGCTACTAGTAAGAGACAATGCCACCTTGGAAACCTGCCCTCTACAAGAATTAGCTACCCAATGATGGGATTAGGCCAAACAAATAGGTGGCACTATAGAATCCCAATTGCATAGAACGCATGAGGAGAGGGTTAGTCTTCCCTCTAGTGGCATCGACACCTAAGACTAGTTCTACATTACACTTCGAGAGTGTTTCTATGAAGCATGTGATGTTAAGAGAATCTAGGTGCATTAGCTTCACATCTGTTAGCTTTTCACTCAAACAATTCAATGAATACATTGAAATTTTCTATAAACTATAGGTGCACTATCCATTTCAAATCCATAATAGATATTAATAATTAAATTTAATTCTAGTTTGCTTCTTTCTCTTTGTAATGAAGATGCTTTGCATAACTTGTATGTTTTATTGGATTTTCAATATGCTTTGGATGTTGAAAAGAAACTAGGGAAATTCCCAATGCTTTTTCGGTCTCTGTCTTGGTTCCACCCTTCACCACATAAATTAGCACAATGAAGGATATATTGTTGACATTAGAGGGAAGATGATGGGTGTAGGTGAGCATAAATCCTGGGAATGATAGGAAATCCTTACCCACTATATATTTGCTACTCCTTGGATGCTTGAGAAGCTATGAATTGATTCTACAGGAATTTCTACGAAAGCATAAAGAAGGTTGGAATCTTTTTGCACACATTGAAGAACATTGTAAGGGTTCGTTGGTTTGAGGGACTATTGAGAAGAGAAATGAGTAGGTCTTTCTTGTGTCATGTGGGGGAAATGTAAGATATTTCCATGGCCAGGATGACTAAATATGATTCTTGTAGTACTTAGTGGTGAGCAGGTTAGCTAATCATGAGTCAAAATGGGCTGGGATGAGAGAGAGAGAGAGAAAAAATACTAAAGGTGTTTCCTTTACCCTAGTGATCTCATAGCCCAGCTTGGGGGTGGTATCTACAACCAATACATACAATTGGGTAGAAAATGTCTCTTACACAACTAGTTGCCTGAATCTTCTTCAATTAAAACATAAGTATTCATTGTTGTCTATGAATATACAAAATTGTATTTGCTTCCTATTATGAATATGATTGTTATCCATGTTGTGTGTGTGTGGATATAGTTTTAATTCCACTATATTTTACATATATACAGTTGCACATGAATTTCTTAGTGTTTATTACTCACAGGAGGATTAATTTAGTTCTGAAATGAAATAATGGTCTCCAAGGGGAAAAATGTGAAAGTATGAGATTTGTAATTACCTATCTAGAGGTCAAAAGAATGGATAGGGATGTTACATAGTGGTGTCAAGGATCTTGTTAGGGCCCCACCCTAACTCCCTACATTAGTAGTTAGTCATGTTATGTATGAGGCCAACCTTTGAATAAAGCTAAGCATTTGGTGGTAAAATATTAATTTAAAAAGGGTCTCTATATTAATTAAGGCCCACTAGTTAGTTGGTACTCATTAATTATTGACCAAGTCAACTAGTTATGGTTTTGGGATATTGAAAGCCTATTTAAAGAGCTAAGAGGGTATGGAGTGTTTTGTGAAGAATTATTGTATTGTATCTCTACTATAATGAAAGGTCACTAAACCTTCAGAGGCACATCATAAACATAATTTAATTCCTTAAGTGATTATCATAATACAAGAGTTGTTTTTGCAGGATTTATCTTGTCTATTTCATTTAATTAGTTATTTTGCAATATAATATTGTGTTTCATGCATTGTTTATCTATCTATATCTTGTCGTTGCTCTATTTTTTAGGGTTAAGACCACCACAAGTGGTATCAGATCAATTTCTTGATTCAACACACCTCCAAAAATTTTCATAGATTTTTTGTAAGCTAGAGACATGTTCTGACATCTTTAAACAAGACACACAATTGTCATTCAATGGGTAAACTTGTGGTTGGGGAAGCATATGCATAGATAATCCAATAGTCACATTTATTGGAAACTATTGTAGCCTCTATTGGTACCCTTTCAAGTAGTACTGCATTACACAACGCTTGTACATAGAATCTCACTTCTACATACCTTTTGGTATATCAGAATCCCCCTAGGCCGCCCTAAATTCTATATAGATAATTCGATCGACTGTGTTATTTCTATAGTGTCATTGAGCACAACACTTGGGAAGATTACTCTCTAGTACTTCTGCAATTAAGTAGTATTGCTAAGTGAACGATATAGCCTCCTTAATTAGAGACCCAAGATATTGGGTCGAGTGCTACTATTAGAATATACAAGTATATCAAAAATCTATAGCACCTAACAATCCCTTGTCCTCGGGAACCCGAAAACCCTTCCCTTTGTCATTAGCTAGTGAAATTCCTACATATTTGCATCTATAAAGAATTTGGACATTATGTCAATGCAATAAACCTATTCTCTGAGACCAACCAATGAAATTCTTGCATCAAGTTTCATCCAAAAGGGATTTAGAAATTTGATCAGTGTAGTATATTCCACAGGGAGTAATACTCCCCTCACCCAAAACCCTTGTTTGAGACCTATCTCAAAAGAACTCTTGCATCATGTTGATTGTATTGGTATAAATCTCTAACAACCTTTTTCATGTGGACCCGCCCAACCCTCATTTGGTGATACCTCTCAAAAGAATCCTCTTTAGCCACTAGTCAATTTGAGATATTTTGGTGTTAATACTCTTTTGAGCATGAGTGATCCCATGGTACACATCCTCGAGAAAAGAAACATGGAGTGCCCGACCAAGGATCCACCCAAAGACACCAAGCATCTTGTAGTAGTAACCATGACCCTACAACAAACAATTGACCAAATCTGCCTCGTCTAGGTTAACTAGAGACTAATTTTGAACATCCTCACTAAGAATGTGGGTCTATGTGATGAACCTGCAATAATTAATTAATGCAAATACACGAGATATTAGAAATAATAGAACAGAATCACTTTTATATTGATCACGGGCCACTTCGAGGGGGCAACCTCCTTTGAGCAAGCTCAATACAATTAACTTCACGGTGCCTTCAATGACCTCAACACACACTTATATACTAAGTCTATGCCCAATACTATGAGTCAAAACCATGGGACATATAATACTACGAGACGACTTACAAAGCATATGCGTCCAATACTATGGGTCAATACTATGGGCTAATATAAACTACGAATCAACAAATAATACGGGACGACTTACAAAGCTTATGCGTCCAACAACAATATACTAACATAGTAAAGAGAAGGGTTGACATAGGTTCCTAACATCCCCTCTCCCTTAGAAAAAGCTTTGTCCTAAAAGCTTTGGTTGGAGAAATTGCTATAGAATCTGAAGGAGTGGTTCCCCGGTAGCATCCTCGGGTTGCATTTCGGCCACTGACGCCTTTGGAGTGTCAAGGAGGATTGCTTGGAAGGCTGTAGATGAAGAAGAACCCTGTCAGCTGCGTGGAAAATGCGCTCAGAACGGTGTTGATCGGCTTGTTGTTTCAGGCGAATTCTGGCCATGTGAAGATTGTCCTGCAGAATGGGAAGAATCTGATCGCGGTTTCGAAGAACTGAGTCAATTTCCTAAATTGGGGAGCTACTAAGGGTGTATGGAAGAAGAATTGGCGGTGTTTTTCCATAGACTGCTTCATATGGTGTCCTTTGAGATGTGGTATTGTACCACCAGAGTGCTGCTAGGAAATCCATAGAAATAGTTGGCCAAAGTTGTGTAGGGATGGGCAAGGGTTTGAGCAATCCCGAAAGGAGTGTCGTTTCCCCCTTGTTGACTTGGAAAGTATCATCGTCAGCCACCATCTGTTGAATTGTCATTTTTAGTCCCTGCCAAAAGAAGTTACATTGTTCCCGGTCATACATTTTGCAGAACCCAGAGTGCCCTGTTGATGAAGAAGCATGGAGTTCATAGAAGAGATAGCCCTGTTGAACATATTGCAACCAATTTGGAACAAGCAGAGAAAGAGCTGTAAGAGAAACTGGGTCATCAATTGTGCGAGAAGGAGCATCTTCCACCATATTGTCCTTACCCTTCTTGTAAGTGATCACATAGGGATAACCCATGAGTTGGACAACCCATTTCAGGTGTGTTGGGGAGGAGACCCATTGTTCCATAAAATTTTCCAGACTCGGGAGATCAGTCTTGATGCATAAATAATTCCCTAATAGGTATGGCTGCCACTTCTGTACTGCATGCAAAATAGCCATCATTTCCTGCTAAGAGGTAGATGTGGCTAAATTCTTACCGGAAAGGTCGCTTGAAGGCAACAAGCGCATTGGTTCAGCAAAGATACCTACATATCTATCCAAGGAAGTAGTGGAGACTATTGATGGGTGAATCTGAATGGAATTGAGCTGAGCGATGACACAATGTGAATTCTTCTTAAGGATTTTTTCCAGGCGATGTGAACTGATGATGCAGAGAGACCCTGGTTGTAAGCCCATAAATTTGTGTTGTGCCCCATTGACTTTAAACTGCATCCAAAGTTCAGCAAAATCCCATAAGATGGGGCCAAGTGTGCATAGCCATTGAACGCCCAAAACCACATCACATCCGCCTAAGGACAAGGCAAACATGTCAGAGCGTAGGTTATAATCTTCCATAGAGATACACACATTGTGACACTTCCCCTTGCAAGGTAAGGTGCCCCCATTAGCAACCATGACTTCAAAGTTGGAGCAAGGATGGACAAAACAATCAGCCTGTTTGGCAATCCGAGGGTCAATGAAGTTATGAGTGCTACCAGAATCAATGAGTATGGTAAGAGGGAGCTTCTTGAAGTATCCCCTAACCCGCATTGTTTGTGGGGTGGTGACGCCGGTTACAGCATGGAGAGAGATCTCGGGTGGGTTGTCCTGAGATGGGGTGTCAACAGGCGGGTGTTGAATGTCGACCTGATCATCTACTGTATCTGTAGCTTCTTCACCAAGTTCTAAGGCAGGAGGAGAATCCACATCCAAGAGATAGAGCTTTTGTTGAACACATCTATGTCCCCGAGTGAATTTCTCATCACAATTATAGCAAAGCCCTTTTTCTTGGTGTGCCTGCATTTCTATTTCAGACAAATGCTTGATAGGAGTTGGTTGAGGAGCAAGCGTGATGGGAGGTCGTTGGGAACCCATATTTCTAAAGGGAACAAAGGTGGGTTTGGAGCATTGTTGAGCTGCGATCTTGTCCTCGGCCAGCTTAGCCAACCCTAGGACTTCCATCATTGTGTTGGGACAAAACATTTTGACCTCTGAGCGGATTTCATCCTTGAGACCACTGATAAAACAACTCCTATAGAATTCATCAGACAATCCTTCTGTGTGATTGGCCAATTTCTCAAATTCTGTCTGATACTCTCTCACTGTGCCAATTTGGTGAAGTTTAGTGAGTGCTCCTGTGAAATCATCAAAAGCACTAGGACCAAATCGTGGCAAAATGAGTTGGCAAAAATCTGTCCAGTTTGGCTCAGGATGAGCTTTGATGTACCAACGGTACCATTGAAGGGCTTCCTGTTCCAAATGAAAGGATGCAAGTGGAACTTTCTGGGCATCAGAAGTATTATGTAGACTGAAATATTGTTCTGCTCGATATATCCATCCAGACGAATCAGTACCATTGAAGCGAGGAAAATCAAGCTTCGGCCCACAAAAATTGTTGGAAGAAGAGAACCCGCTGGCTGCAAAAGATTCTGGTTGTCTGGTATTGTTCATGGCTGAATGCTGAAGATGGAGGCTGAGAAATTTTTCATCCAGATCTTGGAGTTTGGTTTGGATGGCTGCAAGTGCTTTCTCCATGGTGTGTGCTCCTACACGGGTGACAACCATAACCAAGTTTTTTTTTTGGTGGAATGGGTAGAAAAACACAAACAAAAGCTGATTTAGTAAAGGGAAATTTGGATTGGGGAAACAATCTGATGGGTAATTGGGGTTTGACTAGATTTTGGACACTATCAAAAGGACAAGAAAGCAAAAAGGGGGATTTCAGAAGCGGGGTGATAGAATGAGAAAATTTGGCAGAGAGGGACAAAGAAGCAGAATTCAGAAAGAAACTCTGTGGTAAAATTTGAAGGTGATTGGGTGAAATCTGAGGAAGTTATGGCAACCCCTAAAAATAGACAAATGTGGGATTTCGGGCTTTGGGAAGGGGAATTGGGGATAGGGTCCTCAGGAATGAAAGATGTAGAATGGGATGACAGGGGTTCCTCAAAAATTTCAAGGGAAACAGAGTGAAAACAAGGGAGATATGGAGAAAAAACTAAATTTTATACATTTTTTTGATTGGGTGAAATCTGAGGAAGTTATGGCAACCCCTAAAAATAGACAAATGTGGGATTTCGGGCTTTGGGAAGGGGAATTGGGGATAGGGTCCTCAGGAATGAAAGATTTAGAATGGGATGACAGGGGTTCCTCGAAAATTTCAAGGGAAACAGAGTGAAAACAAGGGAGATATGGAGAAAAAACTAAATTTTATACATTTTTTTTTTTTTTTTTTTCCAGAAATGAATCGGCAACAGCGGCGCAACGGCGCGGAAGGGATCGAAAATGGCTGGATCTGAAACGGCGACTGGATCTGGAACGACTTTCATAATAGATCTGAAACGGCTGGATCTGGAGCGGAAGTGATCGGCAACAGTTCAACTGAAAATAGATATGGACCCCAGGTATGTACGCCTTCCTAACAGTTCAGGTGTGTCACTCGACCACCAATGCTGTCTGACGGCTTGCGTATTGGGGCAGTACCCCTCACTCCATGACTCAGGTAAAACTGATAACCACTTTGCCA
Organism: Larix kaempferi; assembly: GCA_027924585.1. Lineage (NCBI taxonomy): Eukaryota > Viridiplantae > Streptophyta > Pinopsida > Pinales > Pinaceae > Larix > Larix kaempferi. Next base: position 12,000,815 of record BSBM01000792.1, read on the forward strand.
CAAACGACAGCTCCTGGTTTACCTCACGGGTGGGAACTAGTCAATCAGGTAGGGGTCGTTGCCCTTTTCGCTGGAAGGTCCTCTCAATGGGCCAGCTACTTTGGGGTTCCTGTGGTACTCCTCACAATGATTTTAGGGCTTATGCCCAAGTACTTCCCACAGTTAAGCGGATAGGGATTATTCCCAAATCCGAAGCTGCAACAGATGCGAAAAAAATTTGGCAGAAATTCCACCCAACGAGCCCAAGAAGGTGCTCTGATACCAGATGTGATGAACTTGCAATAATTAATTAATGCAAATACACAAGATATCAGAAATAATAGAACAGAATCACTTTTATATTGATCATGGGCCACTTCGAGGGGGCAACCTCCTTTGAGCAAGCTCAATACAATTAACTTCACGGTGCCTTCAATGACCTCAACACACACTTATATACTAAGTCTATGCCCAATACTATGAGTCAAAACCATGGGACATATAATACTACGAGACGACTTACAAAGCATATGCGTCCAATACTATGGGTCAATACTATGGGCTAATATAAACTACGGATCAACAAATACTACGGGACGACTTACAAAGCATATGCGTCCAACAACAATATACTAACATAGTAAAGAGAAGGGTTGACATAGGTTCCTAACATATGGAGTGCCCGACCAAGGATCCACCCAAAGACACCAAGGATCTTGCAGTAGTAACCATGACCCTACAACAAACAATTGACCAAATCTGCCTCGTCTAGGTTAACTAGAGACAAATTTTGAACATCCTCACTAAGAATGTGGGTCTATATACCACACCAAAGGACCAATACAAATATGTTTTCAATGAAAAACATGGTTCTTATACTCTCTTCCCTAATCATAATCTCCTCCATTCCAGGATAACAATTCATGGCACTACTTTGCAAAGGTGGAAATGTGTAAATATGATGGTTACGATCCCTCGGGTTGGGTTGCCCAAATGGAACACTACTTTTCTCTCCATGGTATTAATGATAATATACAAAATCCCAAAGTTGGAGACTTATATTTTGACTCATAATGTCAGAAATGGTACCATAAATCTTATCGTCATTATGTTCCTTGGAACAAATTTGTTAATATCCTTCATGAGAATTTTGAAAGGGACACTCACTACCTAGGTAGGTTGACCAAATTATGATAGAATGGTATAGTTTTGGACTATATTACTATAGAATTTCAGCAATTGGCCATTATCATATAGAGCCTATCTAATTCCTTTTGGGGGGGAATTATTCATCAATGGACTCAAGGAGGCAATACGAGCACATGCCATTATCACGGTGGAACCCATGGCTCCTCCTTTTAGTAATTCTAACACACTACCATTAAGATTCCAAAATTTATCCTCAAATGCCATGGTTGAACATCAACGTCTTGAGGGAATAAATGTAAGGAACATAAATTTTTCCAAATAGATGTATCACCATAGGAGCACCTAGATGACATAACTAGGGAAGATACTTAAGAACCATAAGTGAAGGAAATTACTTTTCCCTTGGAATATGATTATAATGTGCAAGTTCCAAGGGAAGAACCCCAAATCTCACTCCATGCCTTATCGAGTTTCTACACAATAAATATATTGAATTTGGCGGGATTCATCAAGCACCGTAAAGTCGTTGAATTAATTGATAGTGGAAACACCCTGTAGGAGCGGGATCACGAAGGGACTAGTTTTGAGATGCGTTAACAAGGATGTGGACTGATCAATGTAGCAAATGGGAAGAAGAGCACACAAGATGGAAAGTAGCTAAGGTTTTGGTCCATTAGGAATACTTTTGGTCTATTTGTGGGATTTGGGCCCCCACTAAAAAGCTATAAATAGGAAATAGACAAAAGGATAGAGAGAGGATGAGAGAGAAGGGGCAAGGATATGATAGAAGAAGAGAGAGTAAGAAGAGATAATGATGTAATATTTTTATGTTTTGGGATTATATCGCACATTGTGCATGAGACGTATGGTTATCGATGAATTATAACATGTTGAATATATTATATCATCTTTGTGTACTGATGAATGCTTCTTCTTTTGAACGCATATTGAATATAATGTTGTTATGTTTCTGAATATCTGATCTGAATATGTTTGAGTTATGATTGTTGTTCTGTTATAGATCTAATGTTTGTACGCAGAAGTGATAGAATTTCTTACTAACCCTTCATGTATGTAGAAATTTGGTTCCTACAGCTCCTCCTCAGATGCCTCGGGTGAGACTTCATTTGTTTAACAGATGATGATGTAAGGGATGGTATCTAGGAACGTCGATTTCATTAAATTTGGACAAATTAGGCAAATTTTGGACTAAGAAAGTGTGAATTTAGACTTTGAAAGTGTCAATATTAACCTCTCTAAAGTACAAAAATGGGTTTTGAAAGTGGCAATATTGGATTTGAAAAGTGTGTTTTTATATTCGAATAGTGTGTTTTTTGATTACTTATGAACCTTAAAATTGCAATTTTTTGTTATAAAACTATGAATTTCAATTCAAAATGTGTGAATTTCAAATAAAAAAATGCAAATTTTGATTTGAAAAGTGTGAAATTCAAATAAAAAAATTCAAATTTTGATTTGAAAAATGTGAATTTAAAATTAAAAAATGCAATTTCTGATTTGAAAAGTGTGAATTTCAAATAAAAAAACTACAATTTTTTATTTGAAAATTGCAATTTTCATTTGTAAATGTTCAAATTTTAAGGTGGAAAGTTCAATGTCTAAAATATTCATTCATTGTTTGAATAGCAAGTCAATCAACTAAGTTATAACATATAAAAATGGTTAGTCCCGACTTTTTTTTTTCCGACAAGAAGGATCGTCCGCCCCTTGTTTTCGTAGTTAATTGTGCAAACATTTATCCAACAAATCAGCTATATACATAATGGAGAACACAAGAAGGATCAACTGACCCTTCTTGCCATGTCTAACTATAATGAAAATAATGTTAGGAATAAGAAGGGTCGGTCGACCCTTCACTTTCGAGGGAATTGTTAAAATAGAACACCTTGGAACTTATAACATATAAAAATAGTTTGTCTCGACTTCTGTTTTTCGACAAGAAGGATCGGCCGCCCCTTATTTTCATATTTCATTTTGAAAACCTTTATCCAACAATTCAGCTATATCCATAATGGAGAATACAAGAAGGATCGAGCGACCCTTCTTACAGTGTCGAAATATTATGCAAAGAATATTGGTAATAAGAAGGGTCGACCAACCCTTCTTGCAGTGTCAAACTATTATGAAAATAATATGAGGAATAAGAAAGGTCGATCGACCCTTCAATTACGAGGAAATTATAAAAATAGAACACCTTGGAAGTTATATTATATAAAAATGGTTTGTCCAGACTTCCGTTTTACGATAAGAAGGATCGGTCGCCCCTTCTTTTTGTAGTTAATTGTCAAAACCTTTATCCATCAATAAAGCTATAGCCATAATGGATAATACAAGAAGGATCGACTGACCCTTCTTTCAGTGTCGAACTATTATGAAAATAATATTAGGATTAAGAAGGGTCAGCCAACCATTCATCTACGAGGGAATTGTAAAAATAGAATACCTTAGAGAAAGAGCAGCCGCTCTTTCTCTGAGAATATTTCTACTTTCCAGCAAAGTCTTTGAAGCAAAACTTCTATAAATTTGATGACACATGGAATGATTATATTGTGACACGTGTCATATATGATTTTTAAAATTAGTGTAGAGATTGTTTAAGCGAATATTAAGGATATTAATGGTAGCATTTAAAGTTTGGGGATTGTTTTAAGTTCCTGTGTTTTCTGAACCAGCAACGTGGATATTATATGATCGGGGGTCCAAATGAGAAGTATAGCTTGCAATTTTTGGAGAAATGAGAAGTAGTTGGGGATGAAGATGGTGCAAGGAATTTATGGTTGAGTTGTTGAGTAGAAGTTCCTTAACGAAGTTTAAATCTGATACACTCCATATCAGGTAAATATAAACTTCGTTATAATTTGCTGTAAAAACCCTTTTCAGAAATAGCTAAAAGTTTTAATTGAATTAATTCTTTTAAAACATTAAGGATACACAGATCATAAGTAGAGAAAAATCAAACCTGTAGATCAATGTAATTATAGATTGCAAAAGATTAAACAGTATTGATAAACAACCTTAAAGTGAAAATCAATATTGATCAAAGAAATTTGATTAATAGACAAAAGAGTATGCAAGAGAATAACATAACTGTATTACTGAAATTTTGCAAGAAATTACAAGCCCTGCATTAACCAGAGTATTCCCAATCTCTTCTGCTGATTTTCTCCTCCAAATTCTATCATCCCTAGCCTACAAGAGATCTACCCTTTAAATAATAATTACAATTTTGTTACAAAGGATAAATTCCCCAAAAAATAGGTATTTCAAAAATTGAACTAGGCTAATGGCCAAGAAAATCTTTCCACTTGGCTGCAATTTCTAACAATTCATCTAAATTTGGATAATTGACTGACTCAAGCCCTAGCTAGGAATCAGATGTAAAAGTTTCCATCTCGTTTTTAGCCAATTTATGCCAAATACGAATAAAAATGTGGATCTTTCCCTCCATGGAAACAGGTTGCCTAATTAATTGATCCACGTCATCAATATTGATATGCTCGAGGTGCTGGATCTTCTCTTTAGCTTCCTCGGATCGACGTTCATTCTGTTCTAGCATCAACTTCGGTGGACAAGCGCTTTCAATGAGGTCCATGGTAGGGAACTGCAAATTCTCCATGATGCTATCCACAGCGTACCATCTCCTTCAGCAAACAGCTTGATCTTTATGGATAGCATCTCCAACCATATCATTTAGATCATGCCAAGCACGCAATGCAGTTCTGATTTTCTTCAGTCGGAAACTAGTGAGAGTAGGAATATTCTCAGGTCTCTCCTTAATGTACCTCTGCCATTCCACAATATCTTTATTAGCCTTAAAGGCCTGTTGTCTTTTAGCTACCTGTTGATCAAGAGTAACATACATCTTCCCAAAAACAATGTGAGTCTCCTGGATATCATTCAAGGTGTGAAACAATTCATCTAGTAGCTTACAGTGTTCATCATTGACCTGAATGGCCAAATCCTTAAACTCTAGCTGGGAAAACCCAGAGAATGCAGAGGAGGCTGCACTTGCAGTTGCATCCTCACATTGTTTTTCTAGCACAGCTATCCTTTGTGTATTGGCAACATTTACAACTTCTACGTCATGTAATTTAACCTGGAGAGAGGTATTTTTCAACTGCAGATCTTCAAACATATCTTCAAACACCTTCCTGAGATCAGTAACATAAGATTCATGTTCCTCATTGGTTTTGGCCAATTTCTCTTCAAGCTTCTTTAGCTCTTCTTTCTTTAAATCAATCTCCCTATTCAGTGTTGTCACTGAATCATAGTCTGCACCTGCAAATGCACCCATGGCTGCAGCAGCATCCAATGCTTCTCGTTGTATGTCATCAGACTGCTTGGTCCAAATTATTTGATTAGGAGTAGGTGCCTCCAATCCACCTTGATCCCTGCTTCTCTTCTTACCTTTTCTTACCACTGCCTTGGAAGCTCTGCTGAAGAAGTAATCCCCAAGAGGGACTATAATGTATTCTTCAAACTCAGCTACCATTTCAGTAAATGATGAAGTCATATTTACTGTTGAAACCAATGAAGATGTCTGAGTAGTAGTAGGAGCAGGTATAGACATAGTTATTTGGAAAGTAGTTGGGGTGGAAGGGATATTTTGAATAACTGCTGGTACAAAAGTTGGGGAAGGAATTGAAGGGAAGGCTTCAGAAAGTGGAACTTGGATATCATCAGGTGGTAATGAAGAAGGAGGAATTGGAGTCTTCTCATCAGTAGCTAGTGGTGATAAAATGAATGGAGATGATTGCAGAGGGACAGTCGAAGACTGGATCTCTGCAATAGTAGATGGAAAAATAGGAAGTGGAACTGAGATGGTTGGGAATGGAGCAGTGATGATAGTTAGAGTATGGAAAAGATGGTATATGGGGAATGGAGGTGTTACCCCAGATGACAAAGTTGAAAGAATTTGAATAGATGAAAGTAGAAGTGGTGAGGTTGTGGTGTCAGCAGCAGGGGAATTTTCAAGAAACTAATGGTCTGGGACAGACTCATCCACTTCAATAGCATTCAATCAATCTGTAATTAGTTGTGAAGTTTCAGTTACTTCCTCAATCACAGGAACATAAGAATATACATCATCTTCAACATCACTGTCAATAATATTTAAGACAGGGATTTGAGATACAGAAGTTTGATTTTTATTCCTTTTGGCTGGCTTGGTAACAACCATCACTTGATCATCACAAGTCTGAGTAACTGCAACAGTCACTTGAATATCAACAGTAAGCTTAGTAGCTGCAACTACTTGAGTGTCTAGCATTGAATAAAGTCTCTAGATGGCATCGGTGGTAATGTAGTTGAGCATTTCTGCACAAGAGTGTTATGCAATACACGAAAAATATATGTATATGTGTCATACTAATAACCATATTCAATGTGGTATCGAAAACAACATGTGTTACGAATTGTGTTTATTTTAACATACCATGGTTTGCATTTTTCAAAGGATCTTTGGTCCAAGTCAAGTTCGTTATGTTCATTCCTAAATCTCTCATATAATTCTGTTTGTGTCATATCAAGAAAATGTT